>ML360630.1:0-26166 GCA_005239505.1 Nicotiana paniculata
TTGAATTCAACTCCGGAACAACAATATCTAGACATAATTAACTTATTAACATCAATAATGACCTATTAATACAATCCCATAGCCTAAATATACAATTTCTAGCATTCTTCCAAAAATACCAAAATCCGACCCCGGGCCCGCTTGGTCCAAACACGAGGCTCAGACCAAAACCCAATCACCCATACCCCCATGAGTTCAAATATATGATTTATTTTGAAATCCGACCCCAAATTGAGGTTGAATTACCCAAAATCCCATAAACCCTAACTCTACCCAAATCCCTTAATTTCTACTTTGTTTTCATGATTTTAGGCCTAGATTCTAGTGATTAGTTGATGAAAGTGAGAGGAAATGAAGTTAAGAACACTTACCTATGGGGCTATAGTGATGGAGGTCTTCAAATTTCGCCTAAGGAGAGTGAGGAAGAAGGTGGGTTGAGAAAAGTGGTGAGAATCCCGTAATGTTTCTGTTTTTAAGGCATTAAAATGANNGTTACGCGATCGCGAACAAGGGACTCCGATCGCAGGGGTACTAGACATTGACCATCGCGATTGCGACCAAGCGATCGCGTTCGCGTAGAGCAACACACTGCCCCGCCCTCAGATCCCTTTAACGCTATGCGATCGCGTGAGGCCCCTCGCGATCACGTAGAGCACCAACCCCAGGCACTGTGATCGCAACCAAGGCACTGCGTTCGCGTAGGGTAATTTACTACCCCCAACCATAGACACATCGCGATCGCGTGAGTCACACCGCGATCGCGGAGAGAAAAACACAGAACACGAGAAACAGATCGAAACCCAAATTTTTCCAACTCTTTTGCACCCCGACACCTACCCGGAACTCACCCGAGCTCTCGGGGCCTAAAACCAAATATACACACAACTTCAAAATCATCCTACGAACTTATTCGAGTAATATGACCATCAAAATAACATCAAAAACAGTGAATTAAACTCAAAAATCCATAGAATTTCCTCAAACTTCATAAACTTCTAAATTCTCCAATTTTGATCCGAAACACGTCAAACCAAGTCTGTTTCTTTCCAAATTTTACAGATAACTCATATAACATATATTGAACCTGTTCCGGGTATAGGAACCATAATACGGGCTCGGTAACCCAGATTTCACATCAAAGTTCATTTTCAAAAGTCTTTCAGATTTTTAGAAAATAATTTTCTTTAGAAATTCATTTCTCGGGCTTGGGACCTCGGAATTCGATTCCGGTCATACGCCCAGGTCCTATATTTTCCTATGGATCATCCGGGACCGTCAAATCACGGGTCCGGGTCCGTTTACCAATAATGTTGACCAAAGTCAACTTTATTCCATTAATTATCATAAATTCAACAGTTCAACACATTTTCACATAAAGACTTCCTGGCTACGTGCTCGGGTTGTGCACGCTCATCGAGGTGAGATTAACGAATGCTTTCAGGGCCTCGGAACATAGTTTTTTACTAAATTTACACAAGATGACCTTTTGGGTCATCACAATCGCCACCTCTAAAACAACAGTTCGTCCTCGAACGGACATAGAAAAGTACCTGAATCGGGGAAAAGGTGGGGATATCGGCTCGACAAATCGGGCTCGGACTCTCAAGTAGCTGCCTCAACAGGCTGACCTCCCCACTGAACACGAACCGAAGTATAACTCTTCGATCTAAATTGACGAACCTGCCTAGCTAATATGGCTATCGGCTCCTCTTCATAAGTCAAATCCTTGTCCAAATAGACACCACTGAAGTCAAGAACATGAGATGGATCTGCAATATACCTCCGGAGCATAGATACATGAAACACAGGGTGCACGACTGATAAACTAGGTGGAAAGGCAAGTCTGTAAGCCACCTCTCCTACCTTGTCCAGAATATCAAATGGACCAATGTACCTAGGGATCAACTTGCCCTTCTTTTAGAATCTCATCACGCCCTTCAAAGGCGACATTCAAAGAAATACCCGGTCGCCTATCATAAATGCCAAATCTCGAACTCTGCGATCTGCATAACTCTTCTGCCTGGACTGAGCTATACGAAGTCTATCCTGAATGATCTTCACCTTGTCCAAGGCATCCTGGACTAACTCAGAACCCAAATCTAGCCTCTCTCGGCTCAAACCATCCGACTGGAGACCGACACCGTCTACCATACAACGCCTCATACGGAGCCATCTAAATGCTCGATTGATAGCTGTTATTGTAGGCAAACTCAGCTAAAAGCAAGAACTGGTCCCATGAACCTCCAAAGTCAATAACACAAGCTCGCAACATATCCTCCAAAATCTGAATAGTACACTCGGACTGTCCGTCCGGCTGAGGATGAAATGCAGTACTCAAATCAATCTAGGTGCCCAACTCTCGCTGAAATACTCTCCATAAATGGGAGGTAAACTGAGTACCTCGGTCTGATATAATGGATATGGGCACACCATGCAGTCTAACAATCTCTCTCATATAGATCCTTGCCAACTTCTCTGCTGAATACGAAACTGATACTGGGATGAAGTGCGCTGACTTGGTCAGCCTATCCACAACGACTCATACTTCATCAAACATCCTCTGAGTCCGTGGAAGTCCAACTACAAAGTCCATGGTGATACGCTCCCACTTCCACTTGGGAAGCTGAATCTGCTGCATCAAACCACCGGGCCTCTGGTGCTCGTACTTAACATGCTGACAGTTCAAACATCGAGCTACATAAGCTACAATATATCCTTCTTCATTCTACGCCACCAATAATGCTGCCGCAAGTCCTGGTACATCTTTGTGGTGCCCGGATGAATGGAATATCGGGAACTGTGGGCCTCCTGTAGTATCAACTCACGAATACCATCCACATCAGGTACACAAATCCATCCTTGCATCCTCAAAACTCCCTCAACATCCACCGTAACCTGCTTGGCATCTCCGTGCCTGACTCTATCTCTAAGAACACATAAGTGGCGATCATCATACTGCCTGGCCCGAATACGGTCATACAAAGAAGAACGGGCTATGGTGTGGGCCAAAACACTGCCAGTCTCCGAAACCTCCAATCTCACAAATCGGTTGGCTAACGCCTGAACATCCAAAGCAAGAGGTCGCTCTCCGACTGATAAATAGGCAAGACTACCCTACTGGTTGACTTCTGGCTCAAAGCATCAGCCACCACATGGACCTTCCCCGGATGATAGAGAATGGTAATATCATAATCCTTCAGCAACTCTAACCATCTCCTTTGTCTCATGTTCAACTCCTTCTGTTTAAACAAATACTGTAAGCTCTTATGATCCGTGAACACCTCACATGGCACACCATACAAATAATGCCTCCAAATCTTCAATGCATGCACGATAGCTGCTAACACCAAGTCATGAACTGGATAGATCTTCTCATGGACCTTCAACTGATGAGAGACGTAGGCTATAACCTTGCCATCCCGCATCAACAATGCACCAAGCCCAATCCGTGAAGCATCACAATACACGGTATACGATCCTGAACGTGTGGAAAAAACTAACACTTGTACCGTGATCAAGGCTGTCTTGAGCTTCTGAAAGATCGCCTCGCACTCATCAGACCACCTGAACTGGGCACTCTTCTGAGTCAACCTAGTCATCGGGGCTGCAATGGATGCAAAGCCCTCCACAAATCGACGATAATAACCTGCTAAGCCCAAGAAACTCCGAATCTCTGTAGCTGAGGTGGGTCTAGACCAATCTCTGACTGCTGAAATCTTCTTGGGATCCACCTGAACACCCTCTGAAGATACCACATGGCCTAGAAATGCAACTGAACTCAACCAGAACTCACACTTGGAAAATTTTGCATACAATTGACTATCCCTCAGAGTCTGGAGGACGACTCTAAGCTGCTTCTCATGCTCCTCTCGGCTGCGAGAGTATATCAATATATCATCAATGAAAACAATCACAAATGAGTCCAAATAAGGCCTGAACACTCGGTGCATCAACTCCATAAAAGCAACGGGGGCATTTGTCAGCCCAAATGACATCACCAAGAACTCATAATGCCCATAACGAGTGCGAAAAGTTGTCTTAGGGACATCAGACGCCCTAATCCTCAGCTGATGGTAACCAGATCTCAAGTCAATCTTGGAAAACACTGAAGCACCCTGAAGCTGGTCGAATAAATCATCAATCCTCGGCAAAGGATACTTGTTCTTAATAGTAACCTTATTCAACTGCCGGTAGTCAATGCACATCCTCATCGAGCCATCTTTCTTCTTGACAAAACAATACTGGAGCACCCCAAGGAGAAACACTAGGCCTAATGAAGCCTTCATCCAACAAATCCTACAAATGATCTTTCAAATCCTTCAACTCTAGCGGGGCCATACGATACGACAGAGTAGAAATAGGCTGGGTGCCCTGAGCTAACTCAATACAAAAATCAATATCCCTGTCGGGTGGCCTACCCGGCAGGTCAGCAGGGAAAACCTTTGGAAACTCAAGAACCACGGGCACAGACTCCGGGGAAGGAACCTCCGCGCTAGAATCACGAACATAGGCCAGATAGGACAAACAACCCTTCCCGACCATGCGCCGAGCCTTCATATAAGAAATAACTCTACCAGAAGAATGACTAGGAGTTCCCTTCCACTCCAAACGAGGCACCCCTGGCAAAGCCAAGGTCACTGTCTTGGCATGACAGTACAGAATAGCATAATAGGAGGATAACCAATCCATTCCCAATATAACATCGAAGTCAACCATATCCAGAAGCAAAAGATCAAACTGAGTCTCTAGACCACACATGACTACTAAGCAAACACAGTAGACTCGATCTACCACTATAGAATCACCCACCGGTGTAGACACATGCACAACAGTACTCAAGGAATCACGGGGCATACTCAAATAAGGGGCAAAGTATGAAGACACATAGGAGAATGTAGAACCCGAATCAAATAACACCGAAGCCTCTCGGCTGCAAACTAAAACCGTACCTGTAATAACTGCATCAGAAGCCTCGGCATCAGGCCTGGCAGGAAAAGCATAGCACCGGGGCTGAGCCCCTCCAATCTGATCATCTCTGGGTGGACCTACTATGGCCGGACCTCTACCTCTCGTGGCATGTCCTCCACATCTATGAGTCTGACCTCTACCTCTAGCACCCCGACCGCCACCCCTAGCTGGCTGAGAGGGTGGGGGTGCGCCTGACACGGGAACCATGGCACGGGAACCCTGATATTGAGGACCACTAGAAGCTTGGGGACAATACCTGGCAATGTGCCCCGAAACACCACAAGAATAACACAGCCTCTACGGATATGGCTGGGGACTCTGGAACGGTCCCTGACGACCCTGGTAACCACCCTGATAACTCTAAAGCGGCGGTGCACTGATAGGTGCTGGTGGTGCACCAATAGGAGCTGGCGGTGCACTGTGAGCTACCTGAAGTGCCGACTGATAGGGTCTGGGAGGATGACCTCTGCCTGAAGAATCCCTGGCCCCAGATGAGGCTCCATTGAAATGACCGAAGTGACAGGGCATCTTGTCAGCCCCCTGACCACCACCCTGTGACATAATCATCTCAATCCTCCTGGCCACATTGGCCACATCCTGGAACGAAATATCAGTACCTGACTCTCTAGCCATCTGAAGTATGATAGGCTAGGCCAATCCCTCAATAAATCTCTGAACCCTCTCCCGATTAGTGGGAAGTATCATAAGAGCATGTCGGGCCAGAGTAATGAACCTAGTCTCGTACTGAGTGACAGATATGGACCCCTGCTGGAGGCGCTCAAAATGCCTCCGAAGATCCTCCCTCTGAGTAACTGGAAGGAACTTCCCCCCCGAATAACTCGGAGAACTGAGCCCAAGTAAAGGGTGCAGACCCAGCTGGCCTGGTCAAGCAATAGTCTCTCCACCAAGTCTTGGCAGAAACCGATAGACGAAAGGTAGCAAAATCAACTCCATTGGACTCTACTATGCCCATGTTCCGAAGAACCTCATGACAACTGTCCAAATAATCCTGGGGATCCTCTGATGGTGAACCAGTAAATGTAGCAGTGAATAACTTATTGAATCTATCCAATCTCCATAAAGCATCTGCGGACATAGCTGCTCCCTCAACTGCCGGGGCCACAATGCCCGACTGAGCTGCTCCGGTTGTCTGAGGTACCGGAGTCTGGAACTGAGGATCTAGCTGCTCTGGTGTGCGAGTAGCAGGAGTCTGGGTCCCTCCCCCAGCTTGAGAGACGGCTGGTGCAGTAGGAAGAAGACCGGCCCGAGCCACACTCTCCATGAGTCCGACTAGATGGACAAGAGCGTCCTGAAGCACTGGGGTAGCTATGAACCCCTCTGGGACCTGAGCTGGTCCAACTGGGACTGCCGGAACTGGGACCTCCTCGTCAGGCTCGACCTGAGGGTCCTCCACTTGGGCTGCTGCTCTAGGCTGAGCGCGGCCCCGACCTCAACCTCGGCCTCTAGCACGGCCTCGTCCTCGACCTCGACCCCTCGTAGAAGCTGTAGCAGGAGTGTCGAGTTGCTGAGCGGAACCAAGGGAAGCACGCGTCCTCGCCATCTGTGAGAGAATATAATAGAAACTCAATCAGTACTCAGAATTCATATCGCACGACAAAGATGAAAAAAATGTGGAGTCATCCTAACTTTGCAGCCTCTGGGGGATAAATACAGACGTCTCCGTATCGATCCCTCAGACTCTACCAAGTTGTCCGTGAGTTGTGAGACCTAAGCAACCTAGAGCTATGATACCAACTTGTCACGACCCGAAATCCCACCTTCGGGCCGTGATGGCGTCTAACGTATAACCCGCTAGACAAGCCAACGTGTATAATTAAACTAACATGATAACACCGAATTAACAGAATAAACTAAAAGCAGTTCACAATTTTTAACATCGGAAATGGATAAAGTGTCAAAGCTAAGTAAGGATAACATAATACAACGTTGCAATAATTACCCAAAACCTGGAGTCACAAACTCACGAACTGTATAGGAGTGCTAAATACAAAGTCTGAAAGGAAATACATGACTGTCTCTGAGAACTAGAGGAAAGACAAGACAGAAATACAGGAACTAGGGATATGAGAGACGCCAAGGCCCACAAACGTCAGGGGTATACCTTGAAGCCTCTGGGGTGGACTGAAGGTGACTCCCTCAACGCTGTCCACTGGGTCCGAGTGCGGGATCTGCACAACAAAAAGATGTGTAGTGTAGCATCAGTACAACGGACCCCATGTACTGAGTAAGTGTCGAGCCTAACCTCGGCCGAAGTAGTGACGAGGCTAGACTTGACAACAAATGGTAACATGTCCTATTCTACAACATATATCGTGGAAAATAAAGCAAGAGATAAACAGATACGTAGGGGGATATGGGAGCAGACAAAGGGGTAACAAGTGGGGTAGAGCAGTTAATTAAGCACATAGGAACAGACAAGAAGGAAATTTATCAGAAATATGCTAATGAAACAAATATAAAGCCAGAAATGTAATAAATGGCACGGCATCACCCTTCGTTCTTTTACTCTCTTCCTCACAATGCAATGTACGATGTAAGATAACATGAATCATGGCACGACATCACCCTTCATGCTTTTACTCTCTTCCTCACGATGCAATGTATCATGTATGGCAATGTAAATCATGGCACAACATCAACCTTCATGCTTTTAAATATAAATCATGGCACGACATCAATCTTCATTCTTATAAATATAAATCATGGCACGACATCAACCTTCGTGCTTTTACTCTCTTCCTCACGATGCAATGTATCATGTATCAATGTAAATCATGGAACGACATCATCCTTCATGCTTTACACTCTTCCTCACCAATGCAATGACAAGTATCAAAATGGCAAGGAATGCAACATAGTGGAATCACAAATCATAATCACCCGACAAGGGAAAAATATCAGTCATTATCATAACAAATTGCCCGACAAGGGTCTCATCTATAACCAACCTTTTCAAGTATATCCTTTACAGTTGGGTCCTCAATAGGACCATTACATCACAAGTTCATCAACGAGGATTTTCAACACAATCAACTTTCAAGTAGAGATAAATTCATAATACCATGGACATGGAAGTAAGGACAAAAATTTCATCAAAAATGAACTCACGGGCATGTTGACACATAATGCATAGGTAATCGTCACCTCACCTATGCATTGGACATGATAAACACTTAGCATATGGCATACGATACTTATTCCCTCACCAAAGTTAGGGAAGACACTTACCTCAGGTCCAAAAATAGCAATCAAGCCTCTAACACCGCCTTTCCTTTTGAATTCAACTCCGGAACAACAATATCTATACATAATTAACTTATTAACATCAATAATGACCCATTAATACAATCCCATAGCCTAAATATACAATTCCTAGCATTCTTCCAAAAATACCAAAATCCGACTCCGGGCCCGCTTGGTCCAAACACGAGGCTCGGACCAAAATCCGATCACCCACACCCCCACGAGTTCAAATATATGATTTGTTTTGAAATACGACCCCAAATTTAGGTTGAATTACCCAAAATCCCATAAACCCTAACTCTACCCAAATCCCCTAATTTCTACTTTGTTTTCATGATTTTAGGCCTAGATTCTAGTGATTAGTTGATGAAAGTGAGAGGAAATGATGTTAAGAACACTTACCTATGGAGCTATGGTGATGGAGGTCTTCAAATTTTGCCTAAGGATTGGGGAAGAAGGTGAGTTGAGAAAAGTTGTGAGAATCCCGTAATGTTTCTGTTTTTAAGGCATTAAAATGACTGCGCGAATTTACTCTACGCGTTCGCGGAAAGGGAGTTGCGATTGCGGAGGTACTGGACACTGACCATCGTGACCGCGACCAAGCGATCGCGTTCGTGTAGAGCAACATACTGCCCCGCCCCCAGATCCCTTTAATGCTATGCGATCGCGTAGAGCACCACCCCCCAGGCACTGCGATCACGTCCAAGGCCCTGCATTCGCGTAGGGTAATTTCCCACCCCCAACCATAGACGCATCGCGATCGCGTGAGTCACGCCGCGATCGCGGAGAGAAAAACACAGAACACCAAAAACAGATCGAAACCAGATTTTTCCAACTTTTTTGCACCCCGACACCTACCCGGAACTCACCCGAGCCCTCGGGGCCCAAAACCAAATATACACACGACTTCAAAATCATCCTACGAACTTATTCGAGTAATATGACCATCAAAATAACATCAAAAATAGTGAATTAAACTCAAAAATCCATAGAATTTCCTCAAACTTCATAAACTTCTAAATTCTTCAATTTTGATCCGAAACACGTCAAACCAAGTCCGTTTCTTTCCAAATTTTACAGATAACTCACATAACACATATTGAACCTGTTCAGGGCATCAGAACCATAATACGAGCCCGGTAACCCGTATTTCACATCAAAGTTCATTTTCAAAAGTGTTTCTTATTTTTAGAAAACAATTTTCTTTAAAAATTCATTTCTCGGGCTTGGGACCTCGGAATTCAATTCCGGGCATACGCCCAGGTCCCATATTTTCCTACGGATCCTCCGAGACCATCAAATCACGGGTCCGGGTTCATTTACCAAAAAATGTTGACCAAAATAAACTTTATTTCATTAATTATCATAAATTCAACAGTTCGACACATTTCCACATAAAGACTTCCCGGCTATGCGCTCGGGTTATGCACACACATCGAGGTAAGATTAACGGAGGCTTTCAGGGCCTCGAAACACAGTTTTTTTACTAAATTTACACAAGATGACCTTTTAGGTCATCACAAAACAACATCGAAATCACGAATCGCAACCCGATTAATGCTTAATGAACTTAGAACTTTCAAACTTCCACATTCGATGTCGAACCTTATCAAATCACGTCCGATTGACCTCAAATTTTGCACACAAGTCATATTCGACATTACGGACCTGATCCAACTTCCAGAATCGCATTTCGACCTCGATATTAAAATTTCCACTTCCGGTCGGATTTCTCAAAAACCTTCAAATTTCTATCTTTAGTCAAATGACATTAAAATGACCTACGGACATCCGAATTCACTTCCGATCGCGCTCCCAACTCCAGAATCACCATACGGAGCTATTCCCAGGCTCTGAATCCCAAACGGACGTCAATATCACTGAAATGCGCTTCAATCCAAACTTAGGACATTTCTTCTAAAACGCTAATTTCCACAATATGCGCTGAAACGCTCCCGGATTATCCAAAGCCCGATCCGGACATATTCCCATGTCCTAAATCATCATACGAACCTGCAGGAACCTTCAAATCCTGATTCGGAGGTTGGTTACTCAAAATTCCAATCTTAGTTTATTCTTCCAACTTAAGGCTTCCGAATTGAGAATTTTCTTTCCAAATTAACTCTAAACTTCCCGAAATTCAATTTCGACCATGCCCACGAGTCATAATACCTGAAACGAAGCTGCTCATGACCTGAAACCGCTGAACGACGCGCTAGAGCTCAAATTGACCGGTCGGGTCGTTACATTCTCCCCCACTTAAACAGACGTTCGTCCTCGAACGTGCTAAGAACTACTCTGGAGTTATTTGAAATCATTGTTTAACACCTCGAGCATCTGCCCGTTCTACCACAACCCACTTGAGCATATTAGCTTGATCAAATCTGAAGATATCCTCTTTTATCCATACCATCAGCTCAGAATCCAGTTCCAACACTTGAAATTCTCTGCCAGGCCTAGTTCCAATATAAACACCGTATCAACTACTACACGACATACCAGAACATGACTACATACCTTTGCTGAATCAGCACCATGCACCGCATAACTCATCATCTGACCACATTGACACTCCCTGAACCTTAATAGCCAAAATTCCACGAATCTGATGCTCCCAATGCACCTCATGATATATACATATACATCCTGCTATAATGATGGTGATACCACCACAACAGAGGAGATGTGTAGAAACTCATAATCAACTGTCGAGTTAACAAATCATTGAATATCTCCTATTGACTAGAATCATCACCTCATTACGAACCAAATATTGGTATTTGTTCTTTAATATAGTCCACATAATCTTATTGCACTGATCCCTGATCCAATAATCTCGTCTCACCCAGTATGAACTGTTCAGGCAACAAATCGCCCCAAACCTGACCAACAACCTCACATGATACCACCTCGCGCCAAATGGCCATAACTCGAACATGATAAATAAGAAATGACTCAGGAAGGGACTATTCAACTCACACAACTAATATGAACTTTCCTCAGAAAATAGGAAGTAAAACATAATAAAATAAATATAGTAACCTTACTCATCATCACACTGTTTCGGCGTGCAACCCGATCCGAATAACATACCCGTGGTGACGTGCCACCCGATCCACACATAAAATTCACATAAGGAAATATATACGGAGCTGAATTGCTCACCATTACAAATTACTGAATATCGATCATAAGCACGCTAAGTGCATAATACCATCCTAGGGAGACTGACAAAGCCACATGCTCACAAAACTCAAGCACAACTGAGGTGCGATATATATGTATACTCTGGATCTCAAGATCTTTCCTGCTCACATAACATCATCACTACGCGGGGATCTCAACACATAAGAAATTATCAAGCCGTTTCAAAACTCACACGACACAATCATATTATCACATGAATTTGACGAAGACGGAACAACATCCGCTGTTCTAATACCTTCCTATGAAAAGGGCTCCACTGAAATGAACATGCCTGGCTCCTACGGAGCCCATAATCATATTTAAATTCATCCACCAACATCGAGTCTACCTTGCTCGCACCAAGCTAAGATAATAGCTTTACCTGGGTCCATATTAACCCACTTTCTCTCATAATACGCGAGAACAACCATCATAGTCGGGACAAACACCCCACAATCCACAACCAAATGAACTGAACGCCTTCCAGGCATAAATTCTCAAATAAACAATATTGCACTTCTTTATACTCAGTCTAAATCTTCAATCCATTAAGTGACTACATGTCATACTTATACAATCTTCTCGTGGTTACGCTCCCACAACCTTCCACACCAGGTAACAAGTCTGCACACCCGCATCACCGACCACACTAAGACTGCAAAACACATCAAGAACCCATGACCAGGGTATAAAGCTTCTCTCCCCGAATATCGATCTCAGGTGACACTGAAGATAACACCAGCTTACTCTGAACCTTCACATCACTTTTTCTTGCTCATTCGAGGTCATGACATCCTTGTTAACACCGAACCACAATCTCGATTCTTACTCCCTATTACATACTTCTTACCGCACCTAACATGCCAATATGAGGTAGCACAAGAATTCCATCATAACTTCTAAACCACCAATAGGGTGAACACTTCATCATATAGGAACCTTTTACTTAAATCAATTCAAGAGTACCATCTCAACACACGAGTGAATTCTCATAATCACCCAACATGCAAGTCCTTAAGTAGTAGTCTATACCACCATAACCCTTCCGGGATTCGCCTACACCTGACAGGACATAGCACTCAAATGCTCCCACATGAAATCCATTACGACGGCCGACAAGCCCCGCACACACCGGCACAGACCACATGCATAACTTAATCACATCGAAGGAACTGATCACTGCCGTAAATGTGCCATTTCAACCATGGCTAATCAATCTATCTTATTTTAATCATCTTCAATTGCCTCAGGAATAATAGTAACTTCCTTCAACTCATAGCAAACTCAACCCTCACTCATCCCGAGTGACCTTGATTCACGAGATCGTGCTGCCTAAATCCCATAAACCGTCTCATACCCTCCTGATAGTCTTTCTACAACCCAGAGTTATTTCTCTCACTCCTTCAATGCTATCCTGCTTGCCGAAAATAACATAGAACCCTAACCATCTTCCTTTTTCTCAGAAATTACTCTGCAAAAGCTCGATTCTCGATTATACTGCTGCCTGAAACCCTTAAATGCCGCATTCTTAACTTTTGAATTCACGAGGACCGCTACTGAGAGTCACCCACTCTGAGTGGCCCAGAATACAATCACCCCAAGGCTCTTCTAGCACACGAACACCCTTTTCAACGAAGCACGTGACTGAGTCACTAACCTTACAATTCGCCTATGCATTAAGCATAAATTCTGAATCTTCCAAAGCCTAACCCTGGTCCAATAGGACCAACTTTTGCACACATTCATCAAATCCCATGCATAATTACCATCCTACTCCTTTCCCTTAGCTGTACTAACTTGCCAATATGCCGACAATCTGCAACCCCATGAGAACACAATCTTACAACCCAACTGCTGGTGGTGGGACTCCCCCACTTAGCCCGACGCTACTCCTTGCACTGCTTTAGACCCTGCCGAGATCCTTTCTCCTTTGTTAACATGATCTAGCTCCACCAATCCGTCCAATTCTTCCAAATTCTCTTGTTAGCACTCCCTAAATACTCAAATTCTCTAGCATCATTCACACATTCTGAATCCTACCGAATAGCTACTAGAATCCCTCACAGAAACTTGCCAACCATCCATTGCTAACCTATTCACAGGAGATAACCCACATGTGGAAATCACCCGCGGACACCTTCCAACGACGCTGAAATGCACACTCTCTGCGACATCAATACCCCATCCTACGCCCTGCTTCATTTACCAACTTTACTAGTCCGCCCGCTCCTCATGGACATCCATTAAATGCGCGACAATATCTTCTAATTCCAAGCTTTGCTGCCGCTCCCCCACTTTGCGACTGCTCGACTTCCGTTTCTTACACCTGGCCTCCTAGAAATGGAACCACCGCCTAGCCTCAATTTAATATCATTCTTTGTAGCTCTTAAACCAGCAGATCACCACGACTTCAAACTCTCTGAAGATCACCTTTCTCGAGCTACATTCTTTATCAATACTTATCCAATACTGAACCACCGACCTCACGGTCTCTGATAGCCGCTTCTTCAATACTCCTTCACAATACTCTGACCCTACACAACCAAAGAAACCATAGCACCGACAAACTTAACACATTTCATTCGATCAATGACGACGATATCACGTCACAGGGGAATATCCCACCTTACTTGAAAACACCAAGTCTTACTACTTTATCAATCCAAAACCTGACAACCTATAGTCCAAATGCCTATCCTCTGCCGGAACTAAAATATCGAAATCTCGAAATCACACTCTGAGAAGACCTCCCTTCAAACCATTCATCACCCCAACATACGCGCAAGCATTCTATCATCATATCGACATCGCGCGATAACCAATCGCAAGTATCATCACTACCTGAGCATAGCCTTAAGGCTCTCAGAAACACAGCTACTGAGCTGAAACAACATATTATTCTTTTGCAGGGCCACAACAACAGCCCCAACCAATTACACATGGAAACCATCTCGCATCATATCCGTATCACCATTTCAATTTCTCAAATTCCCTATTCTTAGCAAGCACTTTGCGACGCAGAAGATTGAGTAGGAATAATCATAGGCATAAGCCTTAAAGGAATCAAATCACACGATGAGGAATCAAGAAGGGAAGTACTCCTAACAGCCCTGTAGCCTCTCAAAGATAAGTACAAACGTCTCCGTACCGATCCGCAAGACTCTACTAGACTTGCTCATGACTCGTGAGACCTAAGGGAACCTAGTGCTCTGATACCATGTTGTCACGACCCAAAATACATAAGGTCATGATGGCGCCAGACATCATTGTCAGGCACGCCAATTATTAATTAATTGAAACAATTTCCTATTTTAGCGTTTATGAAAAACATTACCTTTCACTTTATTACATAGTAACTACATAAAATCTGTTAAGTAAATACAATGGTTTAAATAGTCCTATTTTAGCAAATATATCCCAACACATCCCAGAACCCGGTGTCGCAAGTACATGAGCAATTTCTAAGAATTTTAAAATTTCTACAAAGTTTGTCCGAAATACAAGTGCACAAGGAAAATTAAAATAACGTAATACAGTATGAGGGAGACTCCGTCAACTGTGGATCGCCTACGGATGACGCAGCTCGCCTAAGTCTTCAAATCCTCCACATCGCTATGAAGGTACTTGTGCAATAAAATGCACAGCAAGAGTAGCATGAGTACAAAAAAAACATGTACTCAATAAGTCGCCCGCCTAACCTCAGAGATGTAGTGACGAGAGGTCAAATTAGACACTTGCTAAAGGTAAATTTAGTATATTCAAGTGTGACGCTAAGCATGATTATCATAGGCAATTTATTAAAATCGGGAATAAATAATATCAACTCT
The DNA here is from genome assembly GCA_005239505.1 of Nicotiana paniculata. Taxonomy (NCBI): domain Eukaryota; kingdom Viridiplantae; phylum Streptophyta; class Magnoliopsida; order Solanales; family Solanaceae; genus Nicotiana; species Nicotiana paniculata. The sequence goes on from ML360630.1 coordinate 15,246, forward strand.
TTCCATATTTAACACTTTAAATATTCATCATATTAATATAATTTAATCAACATTGGTGATTTTATCAAATAACAAATAATCAACCGGAAGGAACAACTTCTTCCAAAAATCTTTAATAACTTTAAATCTCTGTCATTTCAGTTTACAACTTAAAATTTCAAGCCAGTAATCAGGAAAAATCACAGCAAATACGCAGTAAATATCATGCGCAAACAATGCCGAGGTTCAAACGGCGTGGACCAACAATAATAAACTGTGCACTGCCGAGGGTCGAACGGATCGAGCCATAGATGCATCTATCTGTCCCGCTCGCGAATCGATAATGCGACGCGGTTATACATAAATACAGGGTTATCCTGCTCGCGAATCATACATGCGACTCAGGCACCCGTAGATACACATATTCACACAATAAGTCCACATTTTGATCAAGAAAGCATTTTCTCAGGAAAATTGTAAAATTCTTCTTAAATGAACACGAGAAATAGCATTTAAATTTTTGTTTTGAAACTCATTTTCCAAGTTTAATAATATTCAATAATATAACCTTATGAGGTATACATTTATCCACGGAGGAAATCAATTTTCTTTCTAGATGATTAAGAAAATGAACTCTAGTCTTCTTAGATATTCAATTACTAGTTTGATCATATTAGCGGTCTAAAATTACTGGCAAGATCACAAGTACCACAAGTAAGGCATGCTGGTGGGTCCTAGTCTACCCGGCCATGGCATAATAGTAGCTACACATGGATTTCCTTCACCTCGTGCGTACGTAGCCCCCGAAGATAACATCACATACTTAATTAGTTCACCTAGGGGGACAATTCCCCCTCACAAAGTTAGAAAGGAGACTTACCTCGCTCCGAAATCCCATAACCGGCTTCCAAGCCCTTTCGACGACTCCAATGGATGCACAACGCCCCAAAACTACCAAATAACGGGCAAATCAATGAAAATATACTCTAATATTTGCAACAATTCAAGTTATATAATTTCCCAACTCCTCTCAGTGAATTGACCAAAATGCCCTCGGGCCCACGTGCCCGGATTTCGAAATTTCTCGAAGATATACCCTACCCATAGCGTTACTAACTCAAATATACAATTTACTCAAATATTCATGCTCAATTCGTGGTAGAAATCCAAAATACAAATTTTTAGGTCTTTCCTCTAAAATCCCAATTTTCCTACTAATTTCCATGTCTAATTCATGTATAATCCTTGTATTAATCTTAAAAACATGAAGAAACTACTTACCTAGTGATGCTTGGTGGAAAACCCCTCTTGAAGCTCCTCAAAATTTCCCACATTAATGAAACAAATGAAGGAAATGGCCAAAATCCCGGTTATAAAACATTCTGCCCAGACGACCACTTCTATGCGATCGCACTCCCCTTCACGCGATCGCATAAGCCAATCTCAAGAGCCCCCAAAATTCCTCTATGTGATCGCATACAAGCCCCTGCGATCGCATAGGCCAACCCGGTAGCCTTCACAAATTACCTCTATGCGATCGCAAACAACTCCTCGCGATCGCATAAGCAAATTCCCAGGGCCTCCAAATCTTCCTCTATGCGATCGCATACACTGCCACGCGATCGCATAGGACAAATCCCAGCAGCCTCCAAATCCCTCTATGCGATCGCATGCCCACTCATGCGATCGCATAGAGTAAAAACATGTTGCACTTACACCAGAAAACCAGCAATCCTCACAAGGCAAGAATCGACCCGTTGAGCATCCGAAACACGTCCGAGGCCCCCGGGACCTCAACCAAAACTACCAACTAGTCCCAATACCTCCTTCGAACTTAGTCGATCCTTGAAATCACATCAAACAACATCGAAATCACGAATCACAACCCGATTCAAGCTTAATGAACTTAGAACTTTCAAACTTCCACATTCGATGCCGAAACTTATCAAATCACGTCCGATTGACCTCAAATTATGCACACAAGTCATATCGACATTACGGACCTGCTCCAACTTCCGAAATCGCATTCCGACCCCGATATCAAACTTTTCACTTCCGGTCGGATTTCTCAAAAACCTTCAAATTTCTATCTTTAGCCAAATGACTTCAAAATGACCTACGGACATCCGAATTCACTTTTGATCGCGCTCCTAACTCCAGAATCACCATACGAAGCTTTTCCCAGGCTCAGAATTCCAAACGGACATCAATATCACTGAAATGCACTTCAAGACAAACTTAGGAAATTTCTTCTAAAATGCTGACTTCCACAATATGCGCCAAAACACTCCCGGGTTATCCAAAGCCCGATACGGACATACGCCCAAGTCCGAAATCATCATACGAACCTGCAGGAACCTTCAAATCTTGATTCGGAGGTCGTTTACTCAAAATTCCAATCTTAGTTGATTCTTCCAACTTAAGGCTTCCGAATTGAGAATTTGCTTTCCAAATTAACTTTAAACTTCCTGAAATTCAATTACGACCACGCCCACGGGTCATAATACCTGAAACGAAGCTTCTCACGGCCTGAAACTGCTGAACGATGCGCTAGAGCTCAAAACAAAAGGTCGGGTCCTTACAAACAGAGTTATACTAATCGAAGCAATCATTCGAAGAAAGCGTTCAAAGAAAAACAAAATATTCAAAAACACACAACAAGAGTTATGATCATTCCATTCCAAAAAGTATCTTACAAAGGGCCAGAAAGACGCCCCCACAAAAAAAAAAGAACAAAACAAATTCCAAAGTACAACTCTGCGTCATCTTCACCATCATCAGCGACGCCCTCTCCACAATCTGGGTACTCGCCGTCATACCAAGCATCCTGCTCAATCCCGTCCAATTCATATCGCCATTATCTTCCCTCGATGTAGCAGGGTCGAAGCCAAAGGAAATTCTAGCTTCACGCGCCTTAGCACGAGCACCCTTAAACTCAACTTCAGTAACTCTCTTTGCCACCATCAAGTCCCTGAAAATATCCAAATGGGCCTCGACATGGATACATTACTCAAGTCGTTGAACTGGGTCGAACTTTGCTCAAGTTCAGCCTACAGAGACGCCACATGGGTCTGAAGATCCGCACATTCTGCTGCAACCCCCCTGCTCACCTCGAGCTCTCCCTCCTTGGCCCTGAGCGACCCATCGAGATCGCTACATTTGCGGCTGACCCTTACGAGCTCTTCGTCTTTCTATTTCAGCTCGTCCCTGAGAGACTGGAAATTGCCGTCCATTTTGAATCGAAGACATAGCTCACGATGTTTGGAGCGATACTCACGATACTTCGACTCCATTCTTTTGAAAATAGCCCTTCTCCTCTCTTCCCGACGGGCACACTCGATCTCCAAAATAAGGTCTAGCAAAAAGGAAACAGGATAAAGAAGTTAGTGAAAATAAAGGAGAAAAATAGAAGATGCAAAGAGCAACAATCAGAATACTTACCCGCAGAGCCATTCTAGATATGCCCAACGATAGGGCGTCGTCATCCAACATCCGTAACGTCCTTTCCTCGGCACGAGATCAAAGCGAACCCAAGTCAGGGACTACGCTCTCTGTGCGCTTCAACAAATCTAGGTCGAGAGGGATGATTATGTTGCAAGTGGTCCTTTACATCCTCACCTCCACTCGAGTAAACCCTTCGTTGTACATCCTAACATCTTTGTGAATACCTAATTTTTGCTCGCTTTTAATTCTTCTACAAATACTAGTATTTGAATGATTTTTAGTTGTTTGCGCATTTTTATTTGCATTCCTTTATTAAAAATACCAAAAATATTTTTTACCTTTTATTTGTATATTTTAGTTTTGCATTTTTAAATTATATATACCAAAAAGCTTTTCTTTCTACTTGTATATTTTCTTTAGGACTAAATAAGATAATTAGGGGTTCAGGAATTGGGCTAGTGTATTTTAATTGAAATTGAGCCAAAATTGGCCCAAAATCAGAATCCTAAAGAGCCACAGCTCCGGTCCAAATGGGGCTGCCAGAGGAGGGTCGAAACGATGTAGTTTTACATCAAAACTACGTCTGTTGATACCCAATTGTTTCCATATATATTTCAAAAATATATATATACATTCAAAGTAGTGCATGAGCATCAACTAGTATTTTCCCATAATTTTCTGTAATTTTAAAGGATTTTTAATTAATTTATTTCATCATTTTATTATTCAAATCATTACTAATTGCGTAAAATAAATTTTTAATAATTTTATTAATTAATTTTTATTATTTTAAGCTTTAATAATTTTCTGCATAATTATATTTACACCTTTAGGTTATAATTGCAATAACTTTGCAATAATAGCCCATGCATAATTACTTTATTTACACAGAAAATGACTTTTTATATTTTTATAATATTAAGTAATTATTTTAAATCATTTTTCATATGCAAATAGCATTTTAATCATTTATTAATTATTTTTATAAATTATTTTACTGATTTAATTGGGTATTTAAAACGTACCCTATTTTCTTTTTCAATTTCGGACCTAACCCAATCCCAATACACCAGCCCAGTACCCAAATACCCATACCCGTCCAAATTGATCCGCCCGACCTAAGATCTAATCCCAATTGTTGATCTCTCGAGAGCAACGACTCCCAATACCCCTATCCTTTTTAATTATACTTACCCCTACAAACCCTAATTCATTTCCCCGTCTACCCCCCGTCACTAAACCCCCTCCTCTCATCTCCTCTCAACTCACCTCTCACCTTCTGAAACCCTAGCGTCGTAACCCCCATTTCCCCTTCGATTCCAACTCAGAGATGGAATCCATTAACGATTTCCTTACCTTATTATCCCTCTCCTATTACTAGTTAACCGATTATGGTATTACATAATCACTTGCCTAACATGAAAAACAAGTCTCTCTTGCTTTGAACCAAATCTGGTTCAAAACTTCACTTTTTTCTGTTTATATTCATTATCGTCCCTTTATGGTATGAATCTCTAAGAGTTTTGTTAGATTCTTCACTTACCCTAGAAGCTAGGGTTCAAATCTTTTAATATCTGTTATAGTTTTCTATTTTTTGTTAAATATTTTCCTTTAATTTTTTCGTGCATCTCTATTATGATTTTTCTGACTAATTTTTTACCCTAATAATTAGGGTTTTGATTCTTAAAAAATTGAACCAAATCTGGTTCAATCTTTAATGATGTTGTTTATCCATCTCTATGCATCTTTATTATAGTTTTTATTTTGATATTCTTGACTATTTTTAATTACCCTAAAAATTAGAGTTTTCGATTTTAACAGATTTTCGCCAAACCTGTTAATCTATGTATATTTCCTTTATTACTTCTGACTGATTTCACTTACCCTAAAATTTAGTTTCAAACCTTAATTATTTCCGTCTATATGTCTTTGTATTTTTTCCTAATTTCTACGGTTTTCGACCATTTGATTATTTTCATTTTAATGTTTCTGTTTATCTGTCTTTAACCATGGCCGTTAATTGCTGACTAATTTTATTTATCCCAAAATTAGGGTTTTGAAATCAATCTTTCCTTTTTGTATAGTATTGGTATTTCCTTATTTTTCGTTCGATTTATCTGTTTTGACTTATTTGGTCCGGCATTTGGTTGTTAATTTATTCTATTTTCCTTATCCTAAGTAATAGTGGCCTGATTTTATGCTATTGATTAAAACCTACTTAAACTAATTCTGTTAATTGATTCCAATATTTATTTGCCTATGGTTCACTTATTACCTTATTTGTTTGCCTCATTGAGTACTATTTAAACCCCTTCTCTCTCTCCTCTTAGACAGACTCGAACTCTCATTTTTTACTCACTAAATACTTAAGCTCTCTTTGTTCTCTCTTGTTCTGATTTTTGTACTAAGTGGTTATTGTTTGGCCGACTGAAAGCCAAGGCAAAATTACTCTGGAACTTAACTGCTATTTCATATTTACTTGCTCTCTTCTCAACTGGTATGCCCTAACCTATGCAATTTCATTTTCTATGCTTTGTTTGACTAGCCTGTTTCAATTCCTAGCATGATTCTGTCCTTTATATGACTATATGATTTCATTTGGTAATACTTTTAAGTTAATACTAAGTTATTTCAAATATCATGAATACTCTCATAAGTTAATGTAAGGTTTAGTTTGTTTCATTAACCTGTTCTGACCTTTATAAGGTGCTATAAGCATGTAATCTAATATGTTTGTTTCCTAAATCATCTGCTTTGTCTGTCTATTTCATGTACCTGGCTAACTTAGTTGTTCTGCCTAATGATTTATGTGATTAAACAATGATTGTCATAAGTCCAGTATAATTACTTAGCTTGATCAGATTTCAATCTGTTTGAACTATGCGCTAAGCATCAATTATGTTTGTTTTCTTGATGCAGTTTTTGCCTGCAACTCTATGTTCTGAACTTTCTTTCTTCAGAAATTGAACTGTTTTTTCTTAAAACCTGCCGCTACCCCCTTTTATGTACTTATTTTAAAACCCCACTCCTAGTCATTTAGGTTCTTAACCACCCCAGTGTGAGCACTTCCTAGGGTCCACTCGAGACTCCTTTGAGCTCTGACACACTGGGGACTGGTTTTCCAATCTCTTGAACTATCTTCTGAATGTGGTTCCAGTGTGATCATTTCCCTGGGTCCCCTGAGGCCCTTGGAAACTTTGACACACTGGTAACTTGGTTCTATGTGCTATGAATCTCTATGTTGTGCTTCAAAAGGGGCTATGTCTGGAAGTCCTGGTTCCCAGGTTTATTTGCGCCTATGAAGGCTCCCTATAGTGTAATTATTTCCATTATGTAATTCATTTGATATTCTGGCCTGTAATAATATCTGTAATAACAGATTTGGGGTTAATTAGTAAAAGCTGGGGTTTTTTTCTTATATCTTTTTCAAAAATACTGGGTAGAAATCCTGCATATAGGATTTAATTGTGTTGATTGAATTACGTGAGTACTAGACTGTGTTTAGAGATCCTGCGTATAGGATTTTCCTGATTATTTCGATTCTATGTTTTCACATTTGCATACTAGAGATCCTGCTTATAGGAATTTTCGTTTAATTCTGCATTAGAAATCTTATTCATAGGATCTACATATATTTTCAACAAAACTTGCATTAGTGACCATGTCTATAGGATCCTGTTTGTTTGAAATAATAATCTTTTCCTGGAAATCTGCTTAATTTTATCCCACATACGGTTAATAGATACCATGCCTATAGGAATAAAAAATCAGTTTCGAACCTAGAAATCATGCCTATAGAATTTAAACTAATAGATATCATGCCTATGGGGTGAAATCAGTTTTTAAACTAATAGATATCATGCCTACAGGGGTTTAGATCGAGTCAACAATTAGATATCATGTCTACAAGGGTTTAAATCGAGTCAACAATTAGAAATCATGCCTATATGGGTTTAAAAGGAACAAAAACCTGTCTTTATGAGTTAAAATCAGTATTACACTTAGAAACCATGTTTATATGTCTGTAATTTGTAAACTCGTAGAATTCATGCCTATAAGATTCTATTAATCAATTATGAATTCAACCACTCCTGGCCATTACTTAGGCAATCTGTAGGACTGATTAATGATTATAGGCTTAAAATTGTGACATATTACCTGCTTGGAATGCCCAGATTCGCTCTCAATAAAATTAGTAGGTAAAAAATAGGTCACAATGCTCACCTTAATAATACTGTCTTTATATTCTGTTTTTGCTCATATAGATATCCTACCTATAGGATCCTAAAATTAACGAAGTTTGCTGTTTCAATTGCGTGCTTTTGTTGTTTACATGTGGAGGTCAATGCGAGCCCTTATTTGTTTATTTGAAAGTCCTACTTGTATTTGTTTTTTCCCTAGATTTATCATTTTTAAGTAACATAGATTGGTCTAGAACAATCCTAAATAGAGGTCCTAACACCTCCAGGGCCATAGGTAAGGGACGGGTAGTGCACGCATAAGGAATGAGCTAGAAGCTATTAGAACACTTAGATAACAACTAAAAGATAGTAATTGGGTAGTAAGGAGATGATAGCCCGTGCGCTAATGCTATGAGTAACACCTCAACTTGGGGAAGTTACAAAGTATTGCATGGAATGATCATATAGGCTAAAAACCTAGGACCCCCCTTTAATCCTGTTTAAAGTAACTTGTATTGTCCAAATTGTTTTCCTCCCTTTTTAGACTAATTCGCTTAATTTAAGTTCGGTCGGGACCCACCGTTGTGGACCTCGAGGGGTGCCTAACACCTTCCCCTCAAGGTAATTTGAGCCCTTACCCGACCTCTGGTGATGAAAACTGGTTTATGAGTTAATTGCTCTAGGTTCCCTAACGCACCTTAATCCATTAGGTGGCGACTCTTCCAATCCCTATCCCAATCCCAATCCCAACCCCAAAAAGAAGGAGTTGTCCCATAAATGCCAAAACCCGATTTCACGAGAAAAGGGGGGGGGGGGNCGTTTTGGTTAAGTGACTTCAACAATCAATCTCATCCGTCCAATTTACTTGATCCAACGACCCTTATTTGATATCCCATGTCAAATAAAAGACCTTAAGAAATCAGATTTTTTCCATTCTCCTAACCCTAGTCTTCTTTATCTCTCTCTCCCTTCTCCCTCCCTCTCTGCCGTTTTTCCCCTCGCGGCGGTGCCACCGTGGCTCCACTCCGACCACTAGTGGACCACCTCATTTCCGCTCCAAAAATTCACCATTGTCGCTTCTAACTAATTGGTGCAATGTTTAGGTGTTTCATTGGGCTGAGTTAGCCATGTTTAAAACTTGTTTTGGTTTGTTTGATTATTGTCTTAATTAAAGTTTTATCATGATTTGTTTCATGATGATGGTATCAGTTTGCATTTGTTTGCTTAGTTTTGAGTTGAAATAGAGATTAAGAGGGCAGTAGTATTTGTGAATTTTCAAATGAAGTACAAAGTTGTTGCCTTGCTGCCTTTTTACTGTTTCAAAAGCCTTTGGAGTACAATACTCCAAAGTTTTGTTCATAGTTGGTAAAAGGGACTGCCTTTTGTTGACCCATGTCACTGCATAGTTTTGAAGATTGACAAAAGGCTGACCAGTTGAACTAGGTCTATCAGAGCACACATCTTGGACTGACTAGCTGGCACATGAACCGTATATGCTTAGGAGATGTTTTGAATATGAAATATCAATGAACCAAGATATTGTATCCTAATGCGAAAAGGTTGCAAACTGATTGATTAATTGAAGTCGAATTCAGAAAGGAAAGTAACAAAAGAAAGGAAGTTGAGTTTGGTTCGAATTGGTTCACCCAGGTAGAATTGAACTAGAATTGGAAGACAAGCTCAACGACTGACTCTATAAATACTTGATGTATTTCTGCTATAATTCAACACGCACAAAGCTGAAGTGAATCAAAGTCTGAAAGCAAAATACCCAGAGTTATTTTGCTAGCAGAATCATTGTGCGATGCAAAGGCTACAATTCAACTAGAAGAACCAGTTCCATCTGATTGATTATTGAGTCTAGTTGATTGTAGTAGGAGTTTTTAATATTGTATCTTTCAGCTTTCATAGAAGCAATTGTAATAGGTACGTATTGTTCAAGTTAGAGTTAACTTGAGGTGTGTAGAAATTAGCTAGGGGCTAGTTACTACAAAGGGATTAGAGTTAGTCCTAGGATTACAAAAGAGTTTATTTTGTAAGTCCGTTTGGCTCAGAGTTTTAGTGAAGAGTTTGAGCAAATCCTACTGAGGAGTAGGTCGTGGTTTTTTCACCTTTTGAGCCAGGTGTTTTCCACGTAAAAATCTCTGTGTTTTTACTTTACTGCTTTTATTATTCCGCAACAGTAGTAGTTGGAACACCAAGAAGAACCAGGTTCTTCTACTGAGACAACACTCGAAAATTGGGTACCACACAAAGTAACCTATCTTCTTGTGTGGTATTGAAGTCTAAAACAACAATTGGTATCAGAGCAGGTTATCCTTGAAAGGCTAACACCTTGGAGAAGATCAAGATGAGTGCACCACCTGGAAATTGGGAAGGTCAATCAACTGCAAGGCCACCACTCTTCAATGGCCAGTACTACTCATGGTGGAAAAATAGGATGAAGGATCACCTAATTGGAGAAGACTATGAACTCTGGGACATAGTCACTGATGGTCCTCTAGCTACCATGATGAAGACTGCTGAAGGTATAGATATGCCAAATACAAGAGCTGGTTGCATTGCTGAGGATCTAAAGAAATGGGAGAAGAATGCAAAGGCCAAAAAGTGGCTAGCGTGTGGACTAGGTCCAGACGAGTACAACGGAATCCAAAGCTGAACCACTACCAAAGAGATTTGGGACACCTTGCAAGTAGCCCATGAAGGAACACCTCGGGTAAAAAGGTCAAGAGGTACTCTACTATACTCTCAGTATGAAAGCTTCACTATAAAAGAAGGAGAGATAATTCAAGAGATGTACACAAGGTTCACAACCTTGACTAATAAACTGAAGTCTCTTGGAAGAATCATTCTTGAAGAGGACAAGGTTGAAAAGATCTTAACAAGGGTCTTGCCTATTTCTTGGGAAAGCAAAATCACTGCTATCCAGGAACCTAAAAATATGGCAACCCTCAGATTGGATGAGCTAATTGGAAACCTCACTGCCTATGAACTGAGAAGGCAGACAATGAAGATGGATGGTCCAAAGAAGAAGAGGAGTCTAGCCTTAAGAATCACTGAGGGAGCAGATTTGGAAGATGATGAGATGGCCATGATCACCAAAGAATTCAGAAACTTTCTCATGAGGAAGAAAGGCATCTCTAGAGGAGGAAACTACAACAAAGCAAAGGCTCCAGAAAGACCAACCAACGAGGGATGCTATAAATGTGGTAAGACTGACCATCTCATTAAAAACTGTCCTCAGTGGGAAGTAGAGTGGAAAAAGGAAAGATATGAGAGAAGGAACAGGAGGAAGGAACAGGTTCAACCCAAGACAA
>MDKI01143687.1:0-15127 GCA_005239505.1 Nicotiana paniculata
GCTGCTCTCTCAAGAAGGAGGAGATCTATCCTCCATTGAAGAGAATGAGAACGAGATGGGGCTACTGGTGGGTGAGAGATTGGGGGTGGGCAGCTTTTCTGGGGGTCCTCGGCTGAAGCTTTTGGCTAGGGATGGGAGAAATTTGAGTGGAGAGAAAAATAATACAAACCTTATTTTATGGCTTAAGGGTAGGAGGTAACCATAAATAGATATTTAGGTATAAAAAATCAAAAGGTAGTTGTGGAATATAAATTTTTAAAAAGGTATTTATTTTAAATAAATAAGGTATCAACCTTTGCTATAGGAGGTAACTAATCTTTTTTTTATAGTTGATAGGGGTAACATTTTGCCTTTTCCCTTAAATTAATAGAGCAGAAATTGATTCAATTGACTAAAAATTTCTTTAATACTATTAAGCTATTTAACAATAAAAAGAATGGAAAATTACATAATAAATCACTCCATAAGCTGATGTTGCAGTATTTTAGCTTAGTTACAAATTTACAATGTGTAGCCCAATGTCAATAGCCCAAATCCAAAAAAAAAAGATTTTTGTTTTTTGATCTTCAGATTTTTGTCTTCATGCACGAAATATTTGTGAGTTTCCATTCTCCTTTTTCCTCAAGCTTATATATACCTATCCTAGCTACAACAATGCAAAAACAGACGCGAGAAACCTAAAATATCATCTTTTTCAATGCTAATCTTATTAAATTTTGAATATGATTTTGTGAGAAATTTGGAGCGGGTATTATTTAGACATAATAGAAATAGTCTAAAGAGGTTATATACAAACTTTGGAGTCATTTTATGGAGATTTGGACTAGTTTTGGATAAGAATTGCAAGTGAAAATCGTACAAGAAGTTTGTCAAAGACGCTTACACAATTTTATACAATATTATACACTTTTATATAAAGAGGTACGTTATGTATAGAGTTGTATAAAAGTATACAAAGATGTATAAGATGGGTTGTTTGGCGTAGAAATGACACAAGGTAACTACTCTAAAGGGCTTATATTTAGGAATTAGCTAGTGCATTCTGAATTTTAATTTTTCAGGACAAAAATGTCCTGAATCGTCTTGAATTTAATTTTTTTAGTTTAAATTTCATGACAATAACATCCCTGAGAATGAATAGTTGTGCACTTGCCCCTTGTTTGGCCCGAGTGATACGGGCTATAATCTTTTTTAACACTCTGTTTGGATCATTGTTACTCATCATTTTATAAAGTATTGTATTGTATTGTATCATATTATTTTATGAATAGACGTTCGGATAGACTGTATTGTTTGTTATTGTTAAATAATATTTTTATGTTTGGTTGACTGTATCGTACTGTACTGTACTGATAAGTTTACTAAAATACTCTCAATTGTTTAAATATTAAATTTATCAAGAATTACGAATAAAATAATTTAAGAAGATCTCTTTCTACTAATTTCTCACAAAATATGTCTTATAAATAGATTAAGAAATTAGATTCATACAAATTCTAACAAAATTAGTGGAGCGAGTTAATAATATTAAAAACAATAATAAGTACACTATATTCCTAAAACGATCATAATAATAATAAAAATAGAAATTAAAATGGAGTTAACTATCATTAGGAAAAATAAATAAAGAACTATAATAAAGAAAGGGACGAGAATAGGCAAAATAAAGGAAGAAAGATAATTAGAATTGGAGTTCAAAGCGAACTAGGAAAAAAACGAAACAAAAGAAGGCAAAACACCTTTGACGTTGGAGTTGGAAACGGCAGAAGTTTTGAAAAAAAGGGAGAAAGACAAAGTAAGTTATATGTTGGAAATTTGGAGTTATAAAAAAGAAGGTAAAGGGTAAAATAAATTATGGAGTAATAGGTTAGGGCATAATTGAAAAAAAAAAGGAAATAATCTCATCACACCAAATTGGCTATTTAAAAAAGTGAGACTTTTCATTGTTCCGAAACAATGAATTCAATAATATAATATAATTAATTATAATAAAACAATAAAAATAAATAGTATTATTTTGAGATAACAATACAATACGATACAATAGGTAACAATCATCCAAACAAACCGTCAAAAAAAAAGTTTTTCCTTGACAAATAAGAAAAAAGAAAGTAACCAAAGTATAAATCATTCAACGGGATAAATAAGTCGCATCCAGTACATTTATATCTCTTTCGCTAGTTACATGAAGTATTATCGAGACATATCGTCAAAGACATCTCATAAATTTCAAGCACATAAGTCATCTCCTTTGAATTTTGAAACTTACTAATATACTTTCTCTTTGAAAAAATTTCTAGGCGGTTCGGGTCGTTTATTCCAAACCCATTAAGCCATTTCTTCTACTAACTCTAGGCTCTCTCTCATCAATTCTAAGTTTTTTTGTCATTCGGACCTAAGGCTATAACGTGGGCCGGGCCGGGCCCGCGAGCCCATATAAGTAGTGGGTTTAAACGGGCTGGACCATTTAAGCCCGGGCCCAGTTGGATATTTGAGCCCATGTGGGCCGATCCTCACCATTGAACCCGGGACTGTTTGGGCCCGGGACCGGCTTCCTAAGTGTGCGGGTTCAACCGGGCCTAAAAGGCCCAAACGAGTCCAACGACTAGTTTTAAAAAAAAAAACTGAAAAAAAAGCCAACGGTTGGAATCTTTAAATTATAGTCATTGGCCTGTAAAAATAGTCGTTTGGCACTTTGAAAAATAGTCATTTTACCCCCAAATTTTTTATAATTACACTTTTTCCATATTCTTAACTATAAATACCCCCTCATTCTTTTATTTTTCTCACACAATCATCAATCTCTCTCTAATTTTCTTCTATAGTTACTTACTTTATTGTTGCAATTTGTGAAAAATTATCAAGTTGGTGAATTGAAGTCTTCAAGTCTTCAACGATATATAATTTTCAACAAGTTGTTCGTCAATTCGGTAAACTCGCTCCAACTCTTAAGTTTTAATATTATAGTTTTGTTTGTTTTACTTTGTATAATTATAATTAATATGGCATATTCTTTGAAAAATATGTTTGGTAAAAGTAAGGGAAAATCCAAGATTGGTGAATCTAGTGGCCAAGCTGTTACTCCTCCACTTCCCCCGGCTCCCCGACCCAAACCTATTACCCGTCCTACCCTGCTATTCTTGATAGCGATAACACTTTATTACAATTTACCGATCGTCAATTTTACCATGATATTGCACCAGGTGAACAATTAAACCATGAATATATGAATGATCTTTATGGTAATCCAACTATTGATGAAAATGATGAGGAAAATGATGATGAAAATATAGATTAAGATGAAACACAACCGGATGATGATATACCCACTAATCCTGTTGTTGAAGTTAATCCAACTGATAATCCAAATGAATGAATGATGCCCCGTCTGACCCTCTTGTTACTGCTCCTACTTTTTCTAGGCAACCTTCTAAATGGAGCGAAACATATATTGTTTGCGCATTTTTTATTCAATTAAGAGAAAAAAATAAGGCTAAGTGTAAAACTTCTGGAGCAGAGTTGGTTTTTAAATTTGTTGGACAATAGGGGGTTACGGGAAGTTTGACTAGACACATACAGAAACATCCTAGAGATAAAGTCAAATTTCTTCAAATGAAATATGCGGCCGAGGGGACAAGTGTACCTAGTCAGGTTGACCCTAGTACCGGGTCAAATTAATTTTAACGGGAAGTTAACACTGTTACCGATGGTATTTTATATTACGATCCAAGAAAAGATCGTGAAGAATTGACAAAAAAGATTAATGTTATGTGCTTACCCTATAGTTTCTCTTCTAACCCTCACTTTGTGCATTATATTAGAAAAGTTTATAATCCTACTTATAAAGGATGGCCTCGCACAACCGTAAAGAGCGATATTTATAAAATATAAACATGAATATGAACAATATTTGCGCTATTTATTTACTCATATAAATTATCGTGTTTTTATTACTACTGATATTGGTAGAAGTGGTAATGACTGTGATTATCTTACTGTTACCAGTCATTGGATTGATGAGGATTGGATAATGCAAAAGCGCATTATTGCTTATATAGTAATTAATTCACGTCACACAGGGAAGTTTATTGCTAGCACGGTTACAGATATTTGTAGATATTTTTGCATTAGAGATAAAATTGTATCAGTTTCAATGGATAATGCTTCTAGTAACACTAATGCTATAGCCTTGCTTACCACTACACTAGATCCTGCTTTTTGTAATATTTTTTATGTTAGATGTATTTGTCATATTTACCATTTAATTGTCGGTGATGGTATGAGAATTTTAAATATTGAAATTGAAAAGATTAAAATGACTCTTAACTGGCTTTTTTGTTCAAACCGTAGAAGTAGACTTAGAGAATATTTTAAAAGATGCGATGAATTTGGCCTAAGAGAAAGAAAAGTTCCTAAACCTTGTCTAACTAGATGGAATTACATGTATGAAAGTTTAGTTGTTGCATATGCATATAGAAACTCGATAAACTCAACGTTTAATGCTCGTGTAGCTGATGATGATGAGCACCTTACAAATCAGGATTGGACTAATGTTAAAACGCTTGTAGAATTTTTAGAAAAATTTCATAGTGCTACAAATGAATTATTTGGGCAATATGATCCTACTATTTCTAACTGTTTAGTTTATCTTGCAGAACTTACTACCTTGTTTAATCAATTTTCAGAGGGTGGGGTAATTTATGAACTTGTTATTTATTCAATGAAAAAAAAGTTTAAATTTTTTTTTCTTCATATTCCCCCTATTTATGGTGTTGCTTCCTTGTTAAATTCTACTATAAAATTAGGAGGTCCTCAATTTTGGTATGAAAAAGTTTATAATGGTTTAGCACTTGAAGATGAGGAATTCTCTATACTTCCGGAAGCAATAGCCTCAATTAAAATAAATGTTCCAACTATAGTGCTTATCAACTTGCCTTAGATCAAGCTAGACCAAATTCCAACTCCTACTTCTTCTAGTTCGCAATCATCTAAAAGAACTGCGGGAGTAAGAGTACGTAGTGCTTGGGCGGACTTCAGTGGTTCTCAAGGTTCTAGTACTAGTGATTGTTCACAACTAAATGAGCTTGAAATTTATTTGTCGCAGGGACTTGAAGAAGTGAATCCCGACAGCTCCTTCAATATTTTGGACTGGTGGAAGGACAAAGAAAAATACTATCCGGTTCTTTCAAAGATGGCTCGAGACATTTTAACTATTCAAGCCTCAACAGTGGCATCGGAAAACGCTCTCAGTCGAGCAAGACTTCAACTCGGTGATCATACAGCATCTATGAGGGAGAGCTTGGAAAAATCAGTACTCTTAAGAGAATGGATCCGTTCGGAACGAAAAAATTTTGGACTTGCTGAATCACAACCAGGGGTAGACGAAGCTTACGAAGAAATGCTAGCTGAACTTGCGGAGGATGCTACTTCGCCCGAAAGCAGTGATGAACAAGCTTCTTTTCTGCCACCACCAACGGAAATTCCTCCGGACCTTGAAGGATTTGTGAAATTTGTAAGAGATATAATGTAAACTAATATGTAACTTGTATTTTGGCACAATTTGATTAGTTTTTTTCCCTTTCAATGGTGGTATTAGCACCTTGTTGTGCTCATTCCATTGGGAGGGAGGGGGGTGGGAGAGGAAGACTAAGAAAGATAGTGCCATTTTTTATTAATGTCATAATAATAAAAATTATAACGCATTCCCTTGAATATCTCTTTACAATATTTTTGTGTTTAAATTTGAATTACAAGATTTAAATCACAATTATATAATATAATTTACAAGAAATTGCTAGATAAAAAAAATTAAAAAAAATAGTCCGGCCCACTTAGGCCCCGACCATATGGGTCTAGGCCCGTCCCGAGCCAGTTACAACATTTAGGCCCGCAAAGTCCGAGCTCGATTGGAACCGGCCCACTTGAGCCCGGTGCACTTGGCCCGTTTAGGCTCGGGCCCGATCCACATTAAAGCCCTATTCGGACCGGACAACGCCTCTCTATTAATATTTCAACGTCAACTACAATTCAATTTTGTTGTGAGGTTACACCCAATTTTAAATAAAACAACTCATACTTTCCATTTAGAAAAAAATGAAAAATACAAGCGATAGTTTACCTTGGATCCATTTAACGTTTTAAATTATGTGGGAATTCTAAAATTATGCAAAGGGAACCAGTTCAATCATTTTACAAAAACATCTGACTAACATTTAAGTGAATTCAAGATAAGTTTTTAAGTTAGTACTCCTACGGTTCACAATAAGTGTTCAGTTTCTTTTTTTATTTTGGTTCAAAATACGTGTTCAATTATGTTATCAAGATAAATTCAATTTGTTTTTACTTTTTTACTCTTATGTGCATATCCCTAAAAAGCTTTTCTCACTCCTCACTATAATTATGTGACCAATACTTTATAATAAGGGTAGTTTAGTCATATTAAGTTTTTTTGCATAAAATTTAGTAGTTTCTTAATGGGCATGATAAAAGGAAATTGGACACTTATTATAAACCGGAGGAAGTACTACACAACAATGATTTCTTCTATACAACAACATTTAAGTGAATTCAAAGACAAAGTAGTTAAGTTATTACAAGCTTGTGCAGCATTGAATGAACTGCCCTGCTATATATGCGCCGTATGAAGCAAATATTGGAGTAATGATCGAATTGCATAACGTACAGCCAGCTAGCAGGATTAAGGGTTGTCTTCTCCTTTTGACTTTGTATTAAGAGCATGGTGAGATGATTGGAATCACTTCACTCTTAGATAGAAATTTCGAGTTGAAGCTCCGAGAATACAGATTTATTGGTAAGGAGCTAAACTTAAATGAACCTAGCTACTCGGCGCAAATCTGAATTATTCAAACTAGTAAATTTCGAATATTCAATATGTAAGGGACAAAAGAAAAAGGATATGTTCACAATACAAACAAAAGTAGACGCACTTCCATCGAAAAGATGTTATTGGAACTTGCCTTATATCTTTCCACTGCACCCTCTCAAGTGATGGCAACGGTAATATGCCCATAAGGCCATAACATAACATTACGTTCTAGGTTCTACTCCCTCCCGTCATAATTATGGTCCATAATTTTGACCAAGAATTAACTTTTTCTTTCTAAAATTACTTTTGGCGTAAAAGTTTAGGAATAATTTGTTATATTTTTAATAAGCAAATCAAGATTAATATGATTAATGTCATTGTTAATTAATGTTAAAAGATAAATTTTAAAAATAATCAAAAAAATCACTTAAAGTGGACCGGAGAGATTGCGATATTTGAAAACCATATCTTCTACAACGTTCCATTGGTAGGTATTGGAAACTGCCAGTTTATCCACACCATAGTGTTGTTTGTTTTATTGGAAAGACAAATTCCCACGCGAATACATGATTATCAACAACCACAAACCACTTGCATACCATCAGATTTTATGATTCCACAGAAAGAGCTAAAAGATCTGCAATGTTCGTGCTCATTTATAGCCATTGAATCTAAAACACTGTCGCCTTGAACTGATATATATATCACCTTAGGTGCATTCCGTCTTAGTAATTTGGCCAAAAGCTGAACATATCACTAAAAATAAAAGAAATCTGGAGGTTTACTCTTCACTTCTTTGTTGACTTTCACTGAAACTAGTACGAACTATTTTAAATTCTTGCAAGAGTTTCTTCTTCAAAATAATTAATGTACAACTTCTGATAAGTCGTGACGTTTCTATGGTGATTTTCGGTTTCACTTTTTGAGGTAAAAAAAAAAATATAAGTATTCGAATTGATATTTGTACCAACTAAGTCAACTTACTCAAAAAGTGTTCTAATCATGATTAAAACTCAAGAGTTCAACGGCAAATAGTAATTCAAGCAGCAATTTAAATTGCCAAGACAATAACTAAAAATTATTGTTACAGTTCAGGAATAATAGTACTTAGGCGTAGGGTTTCGTGACCACTTAAAATTATAGGACTTTTAAAAGTCGATTACATGAAATTTAAACTTTCACATTTGAACACTCGAATTCATGATTCCCATAACTAATAAACACATATGATCATGAGTCTACGCGCGTGTGTTACATATATACAGACGTGTCCATCCAGTCAGCAAATGACCAAAAAATTTGTTACACGTCAAGGGCGCGAAAACAAAACCCAACTGATCGGGGTTCCCCTCCCCCACCTCCACCCCTCTTTTTTATTCAATAGACCGACCAAAAGACTCTCATTTCGTGTTTTATCTCTCTCTAACCAAATACTCCCCTATTAAACCTAGGTTAGCAATGACCTGAAAAATTAGTCAACCCCTTCTTAAATCGATGATAATCACTCATTTATTATTTTATTTTCGTTTATTATATGTTAATCTCGTTCTAATCGAGTTTCATTTGGTCTATGCTTTCGATTCCAGTCACGTTATTGGATCTGAAGGTTAGTTTATCTCTTTCGATGTCGTTTTCACTTGTCATATGTAGGGGTGTTGATCAGTCGGTACGGTACGGTATTTAGACATTTCGGTATTCGATTTCATAAAATGCTATACCAATACCGTGCCGAATTAAATTCGGTGCGGTTCGATTTTTCTCCTTTCGATTTCGGTTTATTCGGTTCGGTAACTTCAATTTGAATACTAACTAGTGCATAGAGTCATAGACGATAATATTCTTAATTAAAGTACTCAAAAGTACAAAACTAAAAATGTTTGTTGACAAAAAAATTGTCCAAAATTAAACCAGCAAATACTAACCTAGAGAAAGAAAACTTAAAGAAATATCGTTTTATTTGTTTAGAGTTAATTGATGAACTTAGAGAATAAAGGAAAGTAAAATTTTAAATTTCTTATATTTTTATTATAATTAATAAAGTGTGCATTGTGTAATATAATATATAGTTCGGTACGGTATCGGTATTTCATTATTTTAAATACCAAATACCATACCTAATACCAATTTTTTTAAAACTTAAACCAAATACCGTACTGAATACTAAAATATCGAATATCGAATACAAAAATTTTTGGTTTCGATATGATAATTCGGTATTTATCAAATTATGCACGGCCCTAAGCATATATTTTCTTATGAAATAATGTGTGATAGTCAATTATATTTTGTCTGCATGCACAAATTATTTACTATTTGGGATTTTAAATTAGGGTTTTTAAGGAAAACAATAGAATCTTAACTTTGCTTTAGGGATTTTGTCTCTTTTGATGTTGTTTTCTCTATTGTCATCTAATTTCTTATGAATAATGTGTGATAGTCAAAGCAACTTTTTGTCCGCGTGCACAAAATGTCTGTTGTTATTTGGAATTTTAAATTAGGAATTTGGGGAAAACAATCGAATCTTAACTTTACTTTAGAATTTTATCTTATTCATGATTGATCTGGCATTTAGGGTTAAAAAAGTAGGGCTTTTTTGCCTATCAAACTATTCTTGTCTTCCAATGTGAGAAAGTTAGGCCTTTTAGGGTTAAAATGTATATGACTTTGGATTTTTTTTTATTTTATAGGTTTCAATGGCTGTATATGTGAAATTACAGTTTCATCATCTAGGTTTGTTAGTGGTTGACCCATTTATGAGTTATATAAATGATCAAATTTGGCCAGTTGTTCTTTATGCTAGCATTGGTGAATTGCATATAATTCGTTTTAATGAGTGAGCTAGTGATATGTGGTACTTAACAGTAGATAAATATGCATGTAATTAACAAAAAAAAGGAGAATTTTGATTTTTGAAATATGATTATGATGTGTTAGATTTGTGTAAAAACCTTAAGGATAAGATTTTATTGATGTGTAGCTATGCCGTACAATTAATACATCATGTGTTAATTTGGATCTAGATGAAATATTAAGTAGTGGTGGTATAAATGTGGACCTCGTTGATGTTCAACCATGTGGCTTTAATAAAATGCCACATGGACAAACAAGTTATGTTAATGATAAGGAAACACACTCATCTAACAATGATATAAATAGGGGTGATAACACTCACGAGGAGGGTAAAGAGAGGGTTGATGATATAAAAGAGGATGCAGAAGAGTCTAGTGAAGATGAAGGCGTGTTATGCAACTTGCATTTACCAACTGATTCTGAGGGTGATATTGAGGGTGATGAGGGAAGTTCTGAAAGCGAGGATGGTGATTAAAGAACTGCTGGTACCAGAAATACTCAACCATCTCAGGCTGTAAGTGGATCTGGAACTGCTGCTACTAGAAATACTCAACCATCAGTTGTTGCAAGTGCATTTGTAAGTATTCATTTTTACTTTAGTTAAGTTATATTAGGACCACATTTTACATTATTATATAGTACTTTATCTTGTATCAGGATACTGGAAGTATGAGATCAAGAACTTCTGAGGATATTCTATCTAGTGTTAGAGGAAGGCCAAATGATTTGGATTTTAAGTTTTATTTAGATATTAGTAGTTTGGGTGCTAATTTGACTTTCTATGCAGTGTGGGCCTATAAGGGTACTTTCTGCTCCTACAAAAATAGTGGATACTCGGCAGGCCAATATCGATCTTGGATATAGTGCACCTGGACTAAGGTGACAAGGAAGAAATGCTATAACACAAAGACAACTTTAACAATAGTTGAGGAGAAGACAAACTCAAGCAAGCCTTAGCCAACCTCAAATCCATTACTCATCTCAACCAAGCCAGTCTTCATGTCCCAATTTGAGTCAATCTCAGCAAAACATCAACCAATCTCAACCATAATGATCTGATGAGTGTTTATTTTTTTATAGCTTAAATGTGCTAGTTGGAGAACTTAATTTGTGAATATTTAAGTATGGCTATTATTTTGGCACAATGTTTAAACTATTTCTGCTACTAGACCACTTTCAGTAGCTAATTTTATCAACCAAGAAGGTCGGTCGAATTTGGTTATTTATATATATCTGCTTGTTTATGTCAAACATTGCTTTTCATTCCACAAATATTCATAATACGTTCATTATTATTGTACACAGGGTTATGAAGAAAATTATAATGATTAGTACGAACTAGACTAAGAAAGAAATTACAATGATTAGTGCTAATACAACAACTGAAGTTACAATGATCTTCACCCTCTTCATACATTGTAGTCGATCTCTCTCTCTCTAATTCTTGATAGCAACTCGGAAATCACTTGTTTGTAATGATCTTGAAGAGGAGGGTCAAACCACCTAAAAAATTACAAGAACTATTTCTAAATTTGTTGTCTTCCAAATGATGTAAAATTTAGCTTCAACTCCATAATGACAAAATATAGGACTTTGCATCATTTTCACCGTCTCGAAAAAGAAAATTAAATGGAGCTTCAGATTTTAGAGAAATGGAGCTTCAGATTTTAGAGAAATGGAGCTTCAGATTTTACATAATAAAGGGATAATGTATTTGATAGGGTATGATTAAGAACCCACTTAAATACAACCCATTTTGTATCGTTGGGAAGAGGCTCTCACGCTCATATGCATCGTGTTCCTCACGTAGCAGGCTGATTAGGACCAACTGATGTCACATGGTTCTATGGTCAAATGTGTTTATTAGTTAAGGGAATCATAGTTCGAGTGTTCAAATGAAAAAGTTTAAATTTTTATGTATCGAATTTCAAATACCCTACAAGTCTAAGTAGCTAGGAAGCCATTTCACCTAATACTTACTTTAACGACTTTATGTCTTTAGCAAAAAAAATTTTGTAGTACTCAGTATTCTACAATTCTTGTACCACATTTGATCTCGCATAGAATCATGCACAAATGCGTACATAATTTGTATTAAGTGTTTACCCGTAAAACGGTACAATTAAATTTATACGTGATTTTTAGACAAGTAAATTAATTGATCCTGAAATAATGCAATAATTGAAGAAATGTACAATACTTAGTCTTAAAATGTAAATAAAATAACAGAGATGATAGTTCCGGGAACGATTTTCGACACAACAACGATGAGATCAAAAAGCAAGGAAATAAGATTATATTAATCTTTGTATGCAATATAGTATAAGTTTAGCCAGAAAATTATATCATCTATAATGATAACTGGGCTCATTATTTATAGTTATGTCTAGGGAAGAATGTTCTAGGATTGTGCCTCCTTTAATGTCAATTATGAGGGTCATTGATGAAAATATAATGGCGACATAAATGCCTAATTCTGTATGACGGATTGTAACTCTTAATGCCGCAGAATATTCCTTTTTAAATACTAATGGACACAGAACATTTAATACATCTTTATGAACGTTATCCCTTTTGGTGACAAGCGAAATGACTGCGTTCGATCTTCGGCAATCTCTGCCTTAAGTTTATTTTTCCCTCAAACGACCACGTGTCACGTGTCATGTATTTCACAACAGGGTTGGTGGTCAACCTCATCAAAGTCCAACGGGTCAAAGCAGTTTTAACCCATTCAACATTACTTATATAGTTCTGGAAACTCCAACTAGTCAGCAGTCTTTCACTTTTTTGTTTAATACTAGTAATAAGGTGTTTAGCTTAAGCCAACCAATGCACATCACATTTTCGAAACTATTCTATTCGCCACACAAAGAGGCAACAGCCATCACAAAGTGGGCCCAAAACCAATGCTTTCTTCATTTGCTTAGCTGTCGCTCACGTTCTCATAATCCACACACCGACACTACCCACCAATGGCAACACAAGTGGAACATTATTAAAGTGTCACAACACTAAAAATAAGAAAAGGATTTAACATAAACAAAAGTACAGCAACTGAACAAAAAAAGAAAAAAGAAAAAACAATGTCCTCCTTCCTCACCTCAACGACTCACTCACTATTAAAGGACATTTAAAAATTATAAATCAAATTAAATAAAATCTTCTCTGCAAGCAGTCACAAATAAAAATATGACTCCAGAAACCCAAAGAAACAAAAAAGTTAACCAAAAGCCCG
This sequence comes from Nicotiana paniculata, assembly GCA_005239505.1. NCBI lineage: Eukaryota > Viridiplantae > Streptophyta > Magnoliopsida > Solanales > Solanaceae > Nicotiana > Nicotiana paniculata. The sequence continues at coordinate 12,912 of MDKI01143687.1, forward strand.
TAAATGACGATCTAGGACAAATAAACGGACACAATTACCGACACTGACACTGTAAGTAGAACCTTCAGCAATGCCGGAGCGTTAACGTTACCGGCGTTCTTCTTCGCCGTACTGTTCTCGGAATCAGCAGCAGGACCATCCGCCGGAGCACCAGCCGGAGACGAGGTAGGCGGCGCCGGAGGAGACATCATTGGAGAAGGAGAGCTGGCCTCCGGTGCAGGGCCAGGGGAAGCTCCCTCTGGTGCAGGGCCAGGGGAAGTCTCCGGTGCAGGTCCCGGCGCTGGAGAAGGAGATTTCCCGAACAACTCCTCAGGGAGAAGTACACTGTCGACGGTGAAAATACAGAACGGCGTAGAGTCGATCACAGTTGAAGCGATTCTTGACGAGTCAACGCCGGTGTCAAGCGTCACCTGGTCACCAGCTGTAGACGCGCTCAAATCATACTTACTAGCACCATTAGTAGCTAGAGTAGAAATAGGATCCTTCTTCGTTTTCAAAGTCCCAATAGGAGTGTAACTCGGAACAGCATGATACTGTAATAGCGAAACCACCTCAGCACTTTTCAGTTTGTTCAGATCTGGAACTTTCGCGCCCTTGAACGCCTCATCATTTGGTGCAAAGACAGTTAACCCCGTCTCAATGGCAGTTTGATACGTCTTGAGAACCCCAGATTGGACAAGTAATGCAGCAAATGTTTTACACCCAGCTTTCTCCAATGCCGCCGTTATGTTAAAGTCCGATGCCGACGGTGCTGGAGCAGTCAAAATACCCGGAGCAATAATCGGAGAACTAATCTCCAACACAGAGATATTGTACTCGATTTGCTTGACAGATTTGGTGTACGTAGACGCTAACGGTGAGTGTGAAACAGCTGAGCCGAAACCCACTTTACCACCTTTAAGATCGGTGATGTTAACGGAACCCAAGTTGCCGTTTGCATTGCCGGTAGTTTGGTAAAGAGTAGTGGAAAGTGTAGTACCATCAGAGATCTTGTGGAGTTTAGTGCTGTCAAAGTAATCGAGCAAGATGTGAAGGGAAAGAACGTTTTTGATGACAGAAAGTGGATGTTTACCGACAACATCGGACATAGCTCCATTAGTTAAAGCTAAGACAGTGATAGTTTGACGGCTGTTGATTTCGTCGGCGAGTTTTGTTTGTGTGAGGTAACTGTTGAACTCACTATACTCCGGAAATTTGCTTAAGATTTCAGTAATGTTGTGTGCATGAATGGAAATGGTAATGGACATGAGAGTGAAGAGGAAAATGTGTAGTGCACCCATGGTGAAGGTTAGCAAAGAGAGAAAAAGCAATGCACTGAAACTTCAAAGGGAGTGAGGGAAGAGATGTGTGGTATTAAAGGTGGAGGAGACGGTTGACCAGGGTTAAGGAGAGGGTAACTGTGGTTAAGTTAACTAGGGTTAGTGATGAGGATGAGAGGAAGAATATATGGATAGCATGTGAGACAGAAGAGTGTGAGGGAATTCCGTTCAACTTTTATTTGGGTAACAGCTGGAGATATCGGATGTTGTCGGTATTATCATCTTTAACCTCTTTAAAGGTGTAAGTTACAAAAAATGTCCTTAAACTCTTGGTTGTTTGGGTTGAGCTTTTTGTAGAGACATCTAAATATAGCAGTAATTCACGTTAAATTATTGATTATTGTAACGGTTGGTTATGTCTTTAGATAAAGTTTGGACGAGTCCCGAATCAAAATATTGTTGTTTTGGGCACAAAAATCATAAATAAGTGTAAAAAAAAGAGAAAAAAAAAATATATATATATATTTATATATAACGCCTAAAAATTAGGTGTTTATACGTTAACGATAACTTTTGCCGTTAAGGTATAGCTCCAGTATAGCAGATTTATTTCCTACGTTATACAATAAAAATACTAAAATGCTAGATGACCCACTATTGAAGTGTAGTTGTGAAAATGGTTATGTCCTTGAGGTACAAGGTTCAATCCACTACACCAACATTTTTATATTTTCTTATTTCTTTTTCATTTTTTGTTTCTTTTCATTATTTAGTTTAAGTGTTTACATATAAATACTTTATAGATAAGCTATTTATTATTTCGTTAAAAAATAACAAATACTTTTAATAGTTATTATTTTTGTGTTATACGTAAAATAAAATTATTATTTTTTCTTTTATTTTCAAATTAGAATTATAAGTTTTATTTTATAGTTATTATATATATATATATATATA
>ML360633.1:0-12495 GCA_005239505.1 Nicotiana paniculata
CTTGTCTTGGTGAGAATGAGAGTAAAGCACGAAGGGTGATGCCGTGCACTTGTTTATTTCCCTATTGATATTCGGATACTAGACGGTTGCCATGTTCTATTACTCAATAAGTGTTTTTCCCCTCTGTACCCTGGCATATTCTTCCCGTATTTGTTCTTAACTGTTTACTTCCTGCCGTTATTTCTATTATATATTATTGAATTGCACATGTGTTTATCATTTGTCGTGTCCTAGCCTCGTCACTACTTCGCCGAGGGTAGGCTCGACACTTACTCAGTACATGGGGTCAGTTGTACTGATGCTACACCCGTACTTCTTTATGTTGTGCAGATTACTGTACCGGACCCGGTGGACAGTGATCGAGGGAGTGTCCTTTAGTCCGTAGGCGACACTGAGGTAGTCCTGCAGGCCTTGGCATCACCTCCTACCTCATTCCTCTTTATTTTTGTCTTCTCTTGTACTTCCGAGACAGTTGTATTGTTTTGTTCAGACTTCGTTTTTAGTAAAAATCTTAGACTGTTCGTGAATTTGTGACACCAGTCTTGGGGGATGTTTNCACAATCTATAACCACCAAATATCCCTATATACTAGTTAAAATAGAAATGATAATAAAATATTAAAAAATACAATAAAAGTATAAGTAGCAAAAAGGACTTCTAGTACCATATGATACCAATAGGGTATACATGTATACCAACAGAGTATATGATTGCTACAACTATCTGCAACTATATTATTGTACCAAAACATTAAAGGATGCAATAAAAGTATGAGAAAATTACATGCTCGCATTGCTAGCTAAATATCCTCAAAGCAACTTGCTCTATACTAACATGGTATATAGTTGTATGGGTCATTCCAACAATTGCTTATAACTATAAAAATTATTACATAATACACGTAATCTATGTCCATCAGCACAAAAAAATCCCAGCACTGCAAATCATGTTAATATAAATAATTCCAGAATAGAATTCGCTTAAAAATGCAGCTAAAACAACAAAAAAATATTCAAACTATCATATGATACCAATATGGCATATAACTATACCAACATGGTATATAATTTTACTGATTAATTTTCGGCAACTATATGACTATACTACTATTACATAACACACATGCGTAAAGAGAAAAATAAAAGAAATTGTGTACATTAATATAATAAAGTATTTCAAGATATTGTACTATATTTCTATTATTAAAAGAAAATCAAATAGCGTACCAATTAAATGCAGCTAATACAAAAAAAAAAAATGATCCAACTAACATATAATACTAATATAGTATATAGTTATACTAATAGAGTATATAGTTGTACGGGGTTGTTCCAATAACTGTATATAACTACAAAAACTATTACATAATACACAAAAATCTACGTCCATAGGTACAAGAAAATCCAACACAATAAAATATGATCATTTAAATTATTTCAGAATAGAATTCACTTAAAAATATAAGCAAAACAACCAAAAAATATTCCAACTACCATATGATACCAATATGGCATATAATTGTACCAATAGGGTATATGTTATACTAATTAATTCTAGGCAACTATATATGACTATACGACTATTACATATATATATGCATAAGGAGAAAAATCAAAAAATAGTGTACCACATATTAATATAATAATATATTTTTAAGATATTGTATTATAATACTATTGTATAAAACAAAAGCATAAAGAAAAAATCAAAATGATTACATCATACATATGCATAAAGAAAAATTAAAAAATTCAAGATATTGTACTATTCTACTATTAATAAAGAAAAATCAAATAGTGTACCAATTAAATGTAGCCAATACGATAAAAAAAAGGTTCCAACTAACATACAGATATACCAACAGGATATACAATTGTATGCAAAGAGTTTTTAAAAAAAAATTAATTCATTATTAAACTGAAATATCAGCTGTCACATAATCTAATTAACTCATTTTGTGCGTCATCGATTATACTAAAATTTAGATATTGTATAATAATATATTATATACTATTTTGAACTGGAGATTAAATTAATAAAAAAATATTCAATAGACACGTACATCCTATTATGAAATGAGAAAGATAGAAGAAATAAGTTTATTTATATTTGAGAAGACAATAAAAGAAAAAATAGGTTGGCAATTAATGGGGTTTCACGTGATCCGGGATTAGAAAGGAAAAGATTTTGAAAATAGGTAATTGAGTAAATACTATAGATTAAATAGGTACACATTGTAAGACAAACTAGAATGAGCAGTAACGGGTAATTAAAATTGCCTGAATGGGCATTTAGAGTAGATTTCCCTTATTTTAAGAGCTTATTGGCTTTTAAGCACTTTTTTAGTTTTGTGGTGTTTGGTAATGATAAAAAGTGTTTAAAAACGCTTTCTTTTAAGTATGAAAAGTACAAAAATAAGTCAAAAACCAAACGTTAGATATTATCAACTTATGGCTTTTGACTTTTAGCTTATAAACTATTTTTTAATAGCCAATCCAAACACCCACTATGACCCGCTATGGATTTACTGTCAATTCAGAACCCATAAACTTCAAAAATTCTGGTTCCGCCTCTGACTGCAACTCAAAGGATGTGATGTAGACAATTACCTTAATATAAATATTAATGACTGCTTTCTCGACTCGAACCCGTAACATATAGATCAAATAGAGACAATTTTACTATTACTCCTCCGGGTCTCTGATTCCTATGCCTAAGTTGAATGATTAAAGCAAATGAAGAGATCCTTTGTATTGATGAACCAATAACGTTTGAGTGTATTCATCTTGAGTAAAGTAAGCAGGCATAATGTAATTGTTGAGGTAGTCATTGCTGCCCATTCCCACAAAGAAAATGCACTTGGGAATTGCCTCTTTCACTATTGGTGCACTCATATTTTTTATCAAACTCACCAACGTGCTTTCAAAGTTTTTTATTTGATAACTGAATGGGATTCGCTCCACCTGAAAAAAGAAAAAGAAAAAAAAGAATCATTAGTTCAAAGAAAACCTTTTTTGTTTTTAAATTTTTGATTCGACCTCTTTTTAAATTTTTTTTTATCTAAACATTACAAGAGTACCTATAAATCACACTGGTTAAGCAGATTTGATTATGGATTGACATTACAAGTTTTTGTCTCTTTCGTCTTTTTCGTTTTCTTGAGCCGAGAGTTTATCGGAAAAAATCTCTTTACACCATGGGATAGGGGTAAGGTCTGCGTACACACTACACTATCCTCCCCAGACCCCTTACTTCTAGAATTTTACTGGGTTGTTATTATTGTTGTTATTGACATTACTAGTTAGATTCTATACGCTAACTGTGTAAAACAATCCAGTTATTAATTTATAATGCAATTACCAGTATCTTTATGATAAACATTAATTGATAACTTTATCTCTATTCAGAAATTCCTTATTAATAATATAATGTAAAGGCAGAGTTCGGAAAATAAGAAAATTGATTATATATACTTACAAAGTGAAAGCCGGTAATATCAAGAATACTAGCAGCAGCAGAGGCATAGTTCACTCCGAAACGCATTTTGTCGACGTTGAATATCTCCGAATATGGTGGAAGCAGTGGCAATCCCGGTCACCTGCATATTTACATAAAAAGTGTAATTAAAGTACGTTGAAATAATACCAGATAGCCATTCTAAAAAGTTACTATTTAGGATTTAGTCAATTTATTTCGAGTTTCTATTTTTTGGATTAACTTTTCATGACACAAATATTCAAAATTATTTGAAATTAAAAATTTTAGTTTAAATTATTAGGACAAACTACGTATTGAGTAATCTCTAAATATCAGCCTTAAAAATGAACTTTTGTGTACGTACCCTACTTTCACGGAAGAACATCACTATATATAAGCAATAATTTAAAATTTTGATCAAACTCTCCTAACTAGAGGCGGACGCACACTTTAACAAGAGGGGTCACTGGCACCCAGTAGCTTCCGCAAAAACTTCATATATGCTTTCTAATGTCTTCAAGAAATAGCCAAATATTAGCATAGACCCCCGTATCAATCTTTACGAGCAATGATAAATTTATACTGAATGTCATGGTGCTCCCACGATTACTGAATTCTGGGTCCGCCTCTGCTCCTAACGATTAAAATTGCATAATGAAGATCATGAGTACTTGAGACTTAGCATTTGAGTCGTTAGTACAAATAAAGTTTAATTAGCTAGTTTATTACTAATTGTACATGACAGAACTCTTTTGTGAAATCTGATACTAAAGTCTCTGATTTTCAAAGACTTGGATTATTCATTAATTACCATTTGTCTTAAATAAAGTGAACAAAATAGTCAATACATCGTGAATTTGAATCTTATATTGGCCTTATGCTCCCTAAGTCAATGTAATAAAAAATAAATGTATGACGTTTATTTTCACATATATAAACATTTACCAACCAAGTTAACTAATGTGTATCTTCAAATTAATTAGTCATTTAATTATGATAATTAATCACATCTGGTTCAAGTATTGACTGCCGATAAGTTATCCGCGAGTACTTAGCTTCTTCCCTTTTTCAATTTTCTTTTTTTTTTTTGGTGCAAATTATTATTTTCCTTTCAATTCCGGCATAGGTTTGTCCCGACATAGACTTTTCTGTCCGGCCAGTAAATAAATAATACAACAGCTTTGAGTTCTTCCAGAGTTGTTCTAATAGTCTCATTTTCCTTCGATTCTTGGATCACATCGGGCCTCACATCTATATTTGCTTCATTCTTTGCATTGCAGTTGAGGTAGAAAATGAATTCTACTCAGTTGGACACTATAATTCTTATTTTTCATCTTTATCTTTGGATGTTCCGCTTGCCACATCAACTGTGCTAGTTTCTCGTGTCGCTTGCTGATCTGACAAATTCCTCATTATGATGGAAATTTGATAACTTGATGTAATGTTGACAACACCGCATCCATGTCATGGATCCACAACCTTCCTTAAATTATGTAAGCCATATTTGTATCCATCACGTGGAATTTGATGTCTTTCACGACATGCTCGGCGAATGTAGATAACATAGTTTCTCTCTTTGTTATAAAACTTGAATTGTCGAACCCGAACAAAGATCGAGTCTTGGGTATCATACGATCAGTCGCTTGTTGTTACATCCCGTATTTTTGTAACGTTGAAAGTTCGTCGTAAGTTAATCGACATAAGTTCGGGAAAGAGATTGTTTTGAGATTATAAGCATTTTGCTATTTCAAACAAGTGATAAGTAAATTCGTGAAGGTGAGAGGGTGAGCGAATCGAAGGAAATAAGCTTCGTCGAGGTTTGACATTTTGTGATTAAAAAAAAATACGGTCCGAACTATAATACACTGTATTTATGGACTAGTGACATACAAGGTACCACATAACCATGATAGTAAGGTGTATAAGGTGTGTTAAAATTAAGTAGTATTTTAAGTAAGTTGGATAATTTTTAATTATGTGAGTAATTAATTAATTATTAGATTAATGAGGAATTACCAAGTTAATTAAGAGATTGATAATTAATTAAAATGTTTTGAATAAGTTTACCCTCAAACATGGCAACCCTATATGACTTTGATATGAGTCTTAAATTACAAAACTAGGTGGCATGTGTTAGGGGAGTTTGGTGGCTAGTCATCACAAGTGGAGCCCATTCTCTTTGATAAGAAAGCATCTTCATACATCATTGAAGAAAAATGTCAATGCCAACTTGCAAAACAGAATGGTGTTAATAAAAGGTTTAAGACTTTGCCACCGGCTGCATCTTTGCCAAGAAATGAAATTGTTGGTTGATATATTTCTTTTTGCAACAATGATATTATGGCTGAAAATCTCAAAAGGGAGCTCTTTGCAAGTACAAGTCCACGTGAAAATTCTTTGAAGAGATAATGCTACAAGGTCCAACGTGAAATTCTTTGAAATGCTAGAAGATCTAATATGAAATACGAATTTTTTTTAATTTTGATTCGCCGTTACGTGTTTTCGCAAAAGAGAATCGGTTCAGGTATATTAAGGTTATCCATTCTTTCCTTTTGGCATAATTCACACGAGAAAATGCACAATTTCCACAAATGATTCTATTCATAGAAATGCTAGAGATGCTTATATTCTTGATTTCCCATACATCTTATTATTCTATTGTCTGTTCATGGGTCTCAGAAAGTATGTAGTTGATAAAGTTTATTTCATGATATTAATCAGAGGCATAATAGTCTTATGACATTCTGACAAATTTTATTGACGTACTTCTCATGCATTGCATTCATTTACATTGACCCATGACCAGACAGTTTTATATACGCGTATATCTGTATATTATATGTATATGGGATATGAGAAAAGGTTACGGTGTTATATACACATCACCACCTAATCAACTGGTATACGTTGATGATGTTGCCCACAGTGGCCGAGATGACATGATGGGATGCCCTCAGAGGCCTGATGATGTTATGAAACATGTACCTATGCAAGACATGACATTCGTATGCATATGCATGACACTATAATTATTTGATGATTTATAGAGTTATCCAGACTTACAGGTTAAGTCATTTACTCTATATTTCTTCTATGTCAGTTATGTACTTATTTATGTGTCTTACATATTCGGTACATTATTCGTACTGACGTTCCTTTTTCCCGAGGACGCTGTGTTACATGCCCGCAGGTCCCGATAGACAGGTCGAGAGTCCTCCAAGTAGGATATCAGCTCAGCGGAAGATGTTGGTGCGCTCCATTTGCTCCGGAGTTGCTTGTTTTGTCAGTATGATTTAGACGCATATTGTGTCGTAGGGCGAGGTCCTGTCCCGGCCTTTATGATATTATGTATTCTTGGAGGTTTGTAGACAAATGTAATGTATACGGATACTTGTATGGCCTTGTCGGCCTATATTTTAACTACATAATGAATTGCGTTGGTCTTATAGGCCCGTATGTCATAGGTATGAGTTTCTATATCAGGTTGGGTTGTCCTATATCGGTTATCGCATGACGTCCATTCCGTCCCACTTAGCTATGATGATGTAATAAGACAAATAAGCTGTGTTGGTACTCAGTTGAGTAAGGTACTGGGTGCCTGTTGCAGCCCATAGGTTTGGGTCGTGAAAAAAGTGGTATAAGAGCAGTTCTGTCCTAGAGAGTCTACAAGTCGTGTCTAGTAGAATCCTGTTTATGGGTGTGTCGTGCACCACACTTATAAGAAGGAGGTTACAGGGAATTTAAGACTGTTAGTCTTTCTCCTTCGTACTCTAGATGGTGTGGTAGAGCTTAGTTGTAAGAACTCAATTTCCTAAACTCTATCTTATTCGTAATACAACGATGCCTACATCCAGAAAGACGGTTGGCAAGAGATATAGTTGTGGAAGAATTGAATCAGAGGAACTCAATTTTTGGATCATGCTTATGATGAATAAATATGAGGTATTCAGCAGATCATGTGTACACTAAGACGTGTAAGCCTCTTGATAAGGAACCTTAAGGTAAGGATATTTATCCACCTTTATGGTGAAAGACAATGAGAGATTCAAAAGATAAATAGAAGTTTCAAGAAGTAAAAGAAGAAAGATGAAAAAGGGTACGAGGTATCCAGTTAATAAAGATTATCATTATTTACCATTCAGGAAGGGAGATATAAGTATATTGAGTTACCTTCAATAGTGACAGATGTATGTACAATCGGCCACACCGATCTTAGTTATGCCCTATGGGAGCTAACAGACATAGTTTAAGAGAAGGACGAGTTATCAGGATCCGGCTTGGTATAGAGTAACTCAAAATAGTGGATGGATTGGTAGATTTAGTTGACGTTTTCGAAGGATAGAGCAAACGTGGTAATGGATCTCCTTGTGAGACACGTCGATGGTGCACCCTAAAATAGTACAGCTAGATATGAGTACTACAAAGATAAGCATGGAAGCTTGGAATGGATAAATATTATCTTAGTGTGGCTCCCGTCCCTAGAAAAGAGAGAATACCAAGCAACCCGAAGGGCCGGCGGATGGAGCAAGGGGAGCTAAAAGCAAAAGAATGTCTTGTTGGAGTTTTCAGAATAAAGTGATAGATATAAGTATTAGCATGGGAATAAGAAGAGAATTAATGAAGCATTATGAGTAAGATGTGATACCTGGATGACAACGGTAGATCAAAAAGATGACAGTATTACAGAGTCTATTGTCAAGTGAAGGAAAAGATGAGAGGTGACATGCCTTGAGACAACAAAAGAGTATAGGCCATAAAGCCATATCCTCATTCGAGAAATAAGTTCGTGAATCTAATGCGACTACCAGAAGGAAAAGTTATACCCCAAAATAATAGAAATCAGAATGGACTGGTGAACAAGATAAACTAAACATGAATTAGGGGCTGAGTGATTTGATAGTGGTCGACATCATGAGAATTTCAGATTTTGTTCTGACGATAAAAGAATGGATAGCAGAAGACGATTCATGATAAATTCAGAGAATGGTCATTCAGGAAGACGCTTCCCTAAAGCAAGCAACATGAGCAAAGTTAAGCTTAAGGGATTGTATGTGCCAGTTGCACTAAGTGTCACCATCGCGAGTAAGGGAATTTGTTGTCCTTGGTACAGAAGGATTGCCGCAAGGCGAGTAAGGGTCGTTGGTATTGTGAAACGACGCCAAAGATGAAGAGGTAAAACATCCATAGGTAGACCCCCGTGGCTTCATCTCTTAGTACTCCCCTAAAGGGGGGAATATGGAATGATGTGGCATTAAGTCAGAATTAAGTGGTCCTAGTGACTACGGAATGGTAAAGGAAGAATGCGACAAAAATTAAAAAGGGATGAGATTTCACTTATTCAAATCCTATAGATATGCTACAATTCTAGAATAGTATGCAAACACAACAAGGAAAGGAAGTAAGGGTTCCTTCCCGGGATGTTATTAATAAATAAGGATCTAGTGTGAGAGGTAAGTTAAGACAAAGGAAATAACCCAAGAAAGATTACACGGAATATTGATATGAGAATGGGCCAACGAGTAGTTAGTAGTTGATTCAGGAAGATCCTAGTCGTGGCTAGACAAGAGGTTACAGACAAATCAGCAGATCATGCAAGACAAACATAGTGAACCCCAACATGGAGAATCCAGTCTCGGAGTTATGACATCGGGACCCTTGAGAAATATTCAGATAGGAGTTGAGGTATTTAAAGGTATCGTATGAACGTTATGGAAATAAAAGAGAGTTCCACTGAGAAGACTGTCAAAATATCAGTTCAGAAGCAACCCTACAAGCACAAGGGCGTGGAGGTGCGAACCACGGATAATTGTAAGTGAGTACGAACATCAAGGATTCCATCGAGTAAACGATGTAATAAGCTCGCAACTTTACAAGAGTCAGAAGGTCTTCCTTAAGTACTACAGCGAAATACTAACTGAGGAAATAAGGAAGAAGGCTTCAACCTAAACATGGTAACTAGAAGGAAAAAAAAATGGCCATGTAAAAAAAACAGTCTCACTACAGCATTGTATGCACTCTATACAAAAAGTGGCACCTACCGTGACTAACAAATGGGAAGTAAAGTCAAAAGTAATATTCGAGATCATATGAGTTGCACGAAAATTCCGGCATGCATGGGAACTAAGATAAGCTAAGCATGCACGCAATAAGGAGGCAGAAGATCAAGAAAAGTAATAGCTTGCGTTTAAAGAAATTTGAGAAGGAACAAAAGGACATATTCGATCAATGATCTAGAGTTAGTTACATTATGAATGCACTTGCGATTTCGGAATATACATATATGTTGGCAATCATACAACCTTAGAAGACTCTGGTATAAGTTGAAAGAAAGAACTAAGTCCAGGTCATAGATAAAGAATTGAATTGTTAAAAGATTGTATCATGAATATTCCATAGCGTCCATGAAGGGCTAAAGTAATAACTAGTACCATGAGCTGTAGATCGAGATATAGCTTAAGCCTAGATAAAAGCTGATCAGAAGAAGGAGGAAATTAAAGAGTTACATCAATGAAGTAAATCAGGAATATGATTATTAGACCCAGAGAGTTATAGACCTCGTGATTGAGAACATTGCAAGATTACTCTTAATATCAAAGGTACAAGAGAGATAGTACAGTAGCCATATTTTATAATGGATCTATGATAAAGCTTGTGAGAAGAGTAACAGCCTCATAAGAAGTTAGTATGAAGCTACCGCCGGATTGTGTATGCACCAAAGGTGCAAGTATTATAATAGAGCTTCAAGTTGTGGACGTGAATTACACCTAGGTGGAAGGGAGGTCATGAAGGAGATAGAAGATACAATGCGAGATTTTAAGGTAAGTAACGTAAAAGTGAAAAACGTACGAGATACTCAAAGGCAAAAGATCTTGAATAGTCCATACTTCGGATAAAAGGCTAGAAGCACGGGGATTCAGTATCTAGGAATAATAGCGGCATCGTCAGTAGCATATCTTCCAGCCTATTGTCTAGATATCGAAAATCCTAACTAAGAGAGTAAATAAGAGTTAGAGACGATCTGATGTCTCGCTTGATGTTCCAAAATGACATAAGGAAATCTATGATGCAAGCAAGTTGAAAGGTTGCAAGCAATATAAATAGATATATGTAGGTCGCAAGCTATTGTATGGTGAAGCGACACGGGTCTAGAAGACAGGAGTAAGGATAAGAACGGGCGAGTGAGAAGGTAACGAAAATGGATAAGTCCTCAGGATTAAGCCCATGAAAACAAGAATGGCAGATGTTTCTCTATGTTATACAAAGCTCACTATAGCCTGAATGAACTCAAAGGAGTCTAAGACTAATAGCATTTAGAAGATATGGAATGTTGCCCTGGTAATAGAATGAGAGTGTAATTGTGATAGATAAAGGATGACGTTTGGGCCTTATTGATTAATGATCCGACGAATAAAAGAAAGGGATCTCATGAATTGGACATGATTAAAATACCCACGCAAGGTGAATCACATTGGGATGTTATGAAATACGATTATGGAAATTAGTCCAGATATTCCTCGATGCAACATGGGCCTGAGTGATTAGAAAGAGGTTTCAAGTTATTAGTAATAGAATGTAGACCAATATTGAGGTGAAGTAACAACGGATGGATAAACAGATCTATGAAATAAGGTATAACAATATTCGTAAGTTCGGCAAAGTACCGAGAAAAGAACTTCAGTATACCTACAGATGCCTAGAGGGACATTTTATCAAGATCTGTATATGTTTACATAGTAAGACGTAGAGATTGGCTAGAAGCTGGAGCAAAAGGGAGAGAAGAGTCGCATAGGCTCACTCACAAAGTCTTTGTCGTACAGGCTGCATGATAAAAGGTAGCAACAGTTACAATATTGGAAAGATTCCGACCACAAGTCGTTGTGTGAAGAAGGGGCTTAAAATAGGGATGCCCTAGCCTTTGGACTTATTCACATAATAGTTGCCTAGATGGCAAGAGGAGTACTAAAGTATTCACAAGAGGTATGGGATATGATAATGATAAGTGCATCAGTCATATTCGACGACGAATGTTCCAAAAGGGGGAATGATGTTACATCCCGCATTTTCGTAACATTGAAATTTCATCGTAAGTTAATCGACATAAGTTTGGGAAAGAGATTATTTTGAGATTATAAGCATTTTGCTATTTCAAACAAGTGACAAGTAAATTCATGAAGGTGAGAGGGTGACGAATCGAAGGAAATGAGCTTCGTCGAGGTTTGACATTTTGGGATAAATATAAAGTAAAATACGGTCCGAGCTATAATACCTGGTATTTATGGACTAGTGCCATACAAGTTACCACATAACCATGATAATAAGATATATAAGGTGTGTTAAAAGTAAGTAATATTTTAAGTAAGTTGAGATAATTCTTAATTATGTGGGTAATTGGTTAATTATTATATTAGTGGGGCATTACCAAATTAATTAAGGGATTGGTAATTAATTAAAATATTTTGGATAAGCTTACCCCCAAACAGGGCAGCCCTATATGACTTTGATGATGAGTCTTAAATTACAAGATTAGGTGGCATGTGTTAGGAGAGTTTGATGGCTAGTCATCACAAGTGGAGCCCACTCTCTTTGATAAGAAAGAATCTTCCTACATCATTGAAGAAAAATGTCACTGCCAACGTGAAAAACAGAATGGTGTTAATAAAAGGTTTAAGACTTTGCCACCAGCTGAATCTTTTCCAAGAAATGAAATTTTTGGTGGATATATTTTTGTTTGCAACAAGGATACTATGGCTGAAAATCTCAAAAGGGAGCTCTTTGAGAGTACAAGTTGTCACACCTTCTTTTTTCACCGGTAAGGGTAATAAGAGAGTATTTCCACTTTAAGTGACATAATCAAAAATGAGATTATTTATTTATTTAGAGTAGCCACTTGGAATAATTATATGGTGTCCCAAGTCACCAGTTTAAATCCCAAATTGAGAAAATTTGACTTTGTTCCAAAGTCTGCGAGACCAGAAGACCGGGTAAGGAATTCTGTTAACCCGGGAGAAGGTGTTAGGC
>MDKI01172942.1:0-25381 GCA_005239505.1 Nicotiana paniculata
TACTGAGTACACGTTGTTTTCGTACTCATGCTACACTTGCTGTGCATTTTATTGCACATGTACCTTCATAAGACTTAGGCGAGCTGCATTATCCGGAGGCGATCCACAGCTGATAGAGTCTCCCTCATATTGTATTATTTTATTTTAATTTCCTTGTCCAATTTTATTTTGGACAAGCTTTGTAGAAATTGTAAAATTCTTAGAATTTGCTCATGCACTTGTGACACCGAGTTCTGGGATGTGTTTGAGATTTAACTTAATAAAGGGAATGGTTTACCTGTCGTATTTATTTGGTAAATTTTTATTCGCTATTATATCTTGTAAGTGAAAGGTAACGATTTTGGAAAAGATGTTAAACAGAAAATTATTTTAACTAATTAATGATTGGCTTGACTGACGGTGGTGTCCGGCGCCATCACGACCTTAGTACATTTTGGGTCATGACATTATCACACTGTTTTGAAACTCTGAGAGGTATTTTGGGCCGAGTCCCGTGAGTTGAGATGAATTGCCCGAGTGGCTTGTGAGGATGACTGAGTGAGGCCGAGAGCCGAGTATGTGAGGATAGTTATGGATAAGGGTGCACGCTGCAGCAATATATATTATGTATGGATCGGGTTGTACGCCGCAGCAATATATGTTATATATGGGTCGGGCTGTACGCCGCAACAATATACATATTGGATCGGGCTGCACGCCGCAGCAAATATAGCGATTGGGCTGTAGGAGCCCCTCCGGAGTCTGTACACCCCCAGTGGGCGCAGTTGACTATTATATGGATCGGGCTTCACGCTGTAGCGTATGTTATATTGATCGGGTTGCACGCCAATATATATATATATATATATGTGTGTGTGTGTGTGTGTGTGTGTGTGTATTGGATCGGCTGCCCTCCTCAGTAGTTGTGTGTATTCATGGTACTTGTTGAGTACGAGTGTTTAGTGTGAGCATGAGATACTGATAGTGGAGTCACGAGTGACTGAGAGGCTTGCCCGAGAGGCTTTATTTGTGAGTGATATTGTGCCGGAGGGGCTTATATTTTATGAAACTACTGTTTTCACTCTTCCTTACACTGAGCCTATGATGATAACGTTGGACAAGTGTTTTTATACGAGATTTTAAATGGAAACTGGAGTTTTATGAAATATTCAGAATGTAGATTCCTGACTTGATTTATTTATTTCCGTTGTTAGCTATTATATGGATTTACATGATTTATAAATGTTCGTCACTACACTCAAGTTTTTAGTTACTTTGATTACTTATTGAGTTGGCGTACTCACGTTACCCCCTGCACCTCTGTGTGCAGATCCAGGTACCGGACCATCTTACTAGTTGATTTTCGGACGTGCTTGGAGTTTGTTCGAGAATCGAGGTAGCTGCTCAGCGTCCCCAGCTCACCTCCTTTCCTTTCCTCAGTTCATAGTTTTTATCTTTCGTACTTCAGACTTTTGTAGTAGCAAGTCACCTTATTGTACATTGTATTTATAGTCCTAGATGCTCATGACAGTTGACTCCAGGTTTTGGGGTAGTGTATAAATTGTTTGTCTCATTTTGCTGTTTTAACCTGCTAGTTTTGGAAATTATGAAATATTATGATAGTCTGTAATGGTTGGCTAGCCTAGTTACATGATAGGCGCCATCACATCCGGCTTAGGATTTGAGGTCGTGACACGAGTGTTACACCCCGCAATATTACGATAATGTTACGTCCTGCAGTATTAAATTACGACGATGTTGCACCCTATAGTATTGTACGTTGAATTTGTCGTAAGGTAATTGACATCATTCCAAGGAGGAGATTATTCGTAGATTATAAGGATTATGTTATTTCAAGCAAGTAATGAGTAAATTAGTGAAGGTGAGAGGGGAAGCAAGTCAAAGAAAAGGAATTTTTCTCCAAGTTTGACATGTTGGGATAAAATACGGGTCGAGTGTTAATACCCGATATTTATGGACTAGTACCATATAAAGTACCCCATGGCCATGATAGTAAGGTGTATAAGGTGTGTTTAAAGTGAGTAGTATTATAAGTAATTTGGGATAATTCTTAATTATGTGGATTATTGGTTAATGGGGGAATTAACAAGTTAATTATTAATCAGTGATTGAATAATTAATAACCTTTGGATAATGATAGAAGTCCATAACATGGCAACCAATACAAAAACAATAAAATGACTCATGATTCATATGGATTAGGTGGCAATATTTATAATTAAAAGACAACACTTCATGTCTTGAAAGACTACACCTAACGTTTTCATCTCTAATAAGTACAAATTCTTGGATTGGAAACTAGGCTAAGCCGGCCTCTTTACTAATAATAACGTGAGATTTATAATAATCTTCATCAATAGGAATAGAAAAGTTATTCTAGAGTTTCTATCAAAATCACACTAGAAACGGCATTCTGGGGATGGAAATGTTTCGGCCAAATTTTCTTTGAGCAACGTGATTGCGTTGAGCTCTTCTGTCACGATCCAAATTCCTAACCTTAGGGATCGTGATGGCGCCTAACACCACACTTGCTAGGCAAGCCAACCTTAGAGTTCGATTAGCTATTTTCCTATGATTATCCACTTAAACATAATAAAATAAATTTAAAGTAAACTTAATCTAATGGTTTCCAAAGAATAACTCCAAATATAAAATAATAAACAAATAAATAAATCGAACCAAAAACTAATTATATAAATAACTCTAAGACTACCTCAGGGTCTGGTGTCACAATTCACAAACTACTAAAGAATACTACAAATAATGGGCTGAAAGAAATAATATAACTGTTTTGAGAAAATATAAAATAGTCTCTACGAACTAAGAGAAGACTCTCGGGATCTGCGAACGCCGGCAGATATACCTCGTGTCTCCGGATAATGAATAGCGGCTACTAAAATTCTCTATTGTTGGACGGTACCTGGATCTGCACAACCGACCCCATGTACTGAGTAAGTGCCGAGCCTTACCCCAACGAAGTAGTGACGAGGCTAAGGCGGGACAATTATAACTTAACTTGCGATAATATATGTATATAATAAAGTAATAAAATAATTCTACGCAAACAAGAAAATATAACTGCAACAATGAATAAATTAAAATAACTCAGTCGCCTATTCCAGGCCTCGGTTGTCACCAAAATTTCACACAACTTTTAAACTTTAATTTAAAATAACCCAATGTGCAAGATATGGGAAAACATAGAGTAAAACAGTAATTTTTTCAAATCTTTGCGTTAAAATACATAACATATAAATATCCTCCCTCATCATTGTCTTGTTGCGGCGTGCAACCTGATCCCACATGTCCACCCTTATTACTATCATTTATTTTCCCTGTCCACCCTTATCACTATCATTTATTTCTCTTGTCCACCCTTATCACTATCATTTATTTCCTATTTCCGCCCTTATCACTATCATTTATTTCCCTAGACGCCCCTATCACTATCATATTGTCCACCCTTATCACTATCAATTGATTTATTTATCAAAAACTTTCACAACTAAGGTCAAGCCTTTCACAACACGTTTATCTCAACAATTGTAAACAGAACACAGTATATCTCACAAGTTGTATCCAATATTATTTCATAATGAAACCAACTAGAATATATGTAAATATCGTAACACTGTCATCCAGCTAAACCTTTATGTACCATAACAAAATCAAGGGAACAACCAACACTTTTAACACGCGTGCAACCATACTTGGCAATAATCTAATGAATACAAATAGTCAAGTAGCATATGCGGAATAATTCAATTACGTACTTGAACATATTTCTAAAAGCCACCTATAAATGAATATTTTCATCTATTCACTCATGACCTAAATTTTATGATCTCCAAATAGTTTATCTTATCCTACCGTTTTATATTTTTAAACTATGGGGTCCTACTCTACAATATTATCAATACTTTTTTTTTGTTTGTTTATTGGTCTAAGGTTTAAGACTTCACTAAATCTTCAAAAGAAAAACATAAAAACGATAATCCAAATGCATTCTTGATCTATATAACATCAAGAAAAAATTACATGTGACTCTTATTCAGGTCTTAGATTTATTACAGCAAAGATCATCATTTGACCATATAAACCTCAACAATCATAAAACAGTCAAGCCGGGAAGCAAATAAATGGAAAATGGAAAAGGGGTCATGGTAAACAAGAATTTGGTAGTGCATAGGTACTCGTCACCTCACCTATACACTACACACAAGCAATTTCACATAAAAATCAGGTTGGGGATTCTTATTCCCTCAAGTCAAAGTTAAACCAAGCACTTACCTCTACTTCGCAGGCCACTCACTGTTCAATTATAGCTTTTCCTCTTGAATTCACCTCCAATACACTCGAATCTAATCATAATTAACTTAATATTATTAATTAATTCTAAAGGAACTAACTTTACTGAAAATTATAATTTTTTCTAAATTTTCTCAAAAAAAGTTAAAACCCGACCCCGAGCCCGCTTGGTCCAAACTCGGGGTTTGGGCCAAA
Organism: Nicotiana paniculata; assembly: GCA_005239505.1. Lineage (NCBI taxonomy): Eukaryota > Viridiplantae > Streptophyta > Magnoliopsida > Solanales > Solanaceae > Nicotiana > Nicotiana paniculata. Next base: position 4,504 of record MDKI01172942.1, read on the forward strand.
TTACGTTTACCCATTCACCCACGAGCCCGAATATACGATTAGTTTCGAAATCCGACCTCAATTCGAAGTTAAGATTCGATTTTTACAAAATTTCCTAATTCTATCAAACCCTCAATTTTTACCATGAAAATTCTTAGTTTTGATTTAAAAGTGATGAAAAACATTGGGTAATTGAAATATAACCAAAATAGACGAGTATAGAACACTTACCCCAATCCCTATGATGAAAATCGCCCAAATCCGAGCTCCCCAACTCAAAATGTGACCGAATGAACAAACTCTAGTTTTATATATGTTTCTTTCAGCTATTCTACCTCGTTTCTCGTACCAAATGGTTTCAAAACTCGATTTTTATGTCTCCAATGGATTCCTTGTGAAATTCTGGTCAAGTTAGACTTTTGAATCCCTCAATTTGACCTTATAATGAATGAGATATGTAGGTTTTAATATTTGCAAATAGTGCAGATTTGTAAATACGCTGCCAGTTGCAATTTCGTAATTAATCTGAAAAATCTGGCAACCTTAGTAAAATGACCATAAAATCCTTAAACGATGTCCAAATCCAACTATTCTTTTTGCTATGGGTCCGTAATTACTATACGGATCTAATCTTCATTTAAAATAGAAATCAGAGCTCGTTTGTTTAATCTGATATCATCCGTGCTTGAAAAAATGACGTCAAAGCATAAGAAAGAACGAGCGCAACACAACCCAAACATATTTGAAACTCACCCGAGCCCTCGGGTCTCTAAACCAAACATGAACGCAAGTCTAAAAACATCATGCATACTTTCTCGTGCGATCAAATCATGAAAATAACATGTAAAACTATAAATTAAATCTCAAAACTCATCATTTTTCTCAAGAACACTTCAATTTCACTATTTCTCAACCGGACGTCCGAATCACGTCAAATAACTCCGATTCTCACCAAACTTCAGAGTTAGTATTCAAATACTGTAAAAAATATGTACCGGGCTCCGGAACCAAAATACGAGCCCGATACCAATGGTTTCAAATATTAATTCTTTTCTTTATTTCATTAATAATTCAGCAAAACAATTTCTTTCAAAAATTGATTTCTAAGGCTTGGGACCTCGGAATTCATTTCCGGAAATACACCCAAGTCCCATATTTTATTACGGACCTCCTGGGATCATTGGAACACAGATCCGGGTCCATTTACTCAAAATATTGACCAAAGTCAACTATAATCAAATTTTAACTCTAAAAATCACTATTTTCCCATATTTTTACATAAAAGCTTTCTGGTTTCACGCTCGGATTGTGCACGCAAATTGAGGTATTTAAAATAAATATTTTTATGGCTAATAAGCCTAGAATGGAGTCTAAATTCATAGAATGACCCCTTGGGTCAATCACATCTTCATACGACTTGTTTCGTGTTGACGCAATTGACGTGTGTTATAAGGATTGTCAAGAGAATCGACTCAGGTACGTTAAGGCTATCCCTTCTTTATTTTTGGCATGATTCAAATTATACAGAAGAAACGAGCAAATACACGATTTTCATAAATTACTCTATTAATAGAAATATTAGGGGTGTCTATTTTCTTGATTTCCCATGTGAATTATTACTATCTTTTGTTCATGGGTCCCAAAAAAATACGTATTTGATAATATTTATCCGAAAGGCATATTGATTTTTATGGCATTCCGAGAAAATATTATTAACGCATTTCATGCATTTATACATGTACATTGACCCATGACCAGATGGTGTTATATACGCGTATATATGTATATTATATTTATATGGGATACGGGAAAAAGTGGCGTTACATACGCATCACCACCTGATCAGCTGGTATACGTTGATGATTTGCCCATAGTGGCCGAGATGATATGATGGGATACCCTCAGAGGCTGATGATGTTATGAAACATGTACCTATGGACGACATGAAATTCATACGCATATGCATGAAACTATAAGTATTTCATGATTTACAAAGTTTTCTAGACTTACAGGTTGAGTCATTTACTCTATATTTCTTCCATGTCAGTTATGTACTTATTTATGTGCCTTACATACTCAGTACATTATTCATACTGACATTCCTTTTGCCTGGGGACGCTGTGTTTCATGCTCACAGGTTCCGATAGACAGGTCGAGAGCCCTCTAAGTAGGCTATCAGCTCAGCAAAAGAAGTTGGTGCGCTCCATTTTCATCAGAGTTGCTTGTTTGGTTAGTATGATTTAGACGTGTATCGTTTTGGTAGGGCGGGACTCTGTATCGGCCTTTATGTAAATTACTTATTCTTAGAGGCTTGTAGACAGATGTCATGTACGTAAAAGATTGTATGGCCTTGTCGGCCTATGTTCAGTATACGAATGGTCATTTTGGTCTTATAGGCATGTATGTATTATGTATAAGTTGGTATCACATGTTGTATTCTACTTGTCTCACGGAAGCCTTCCGGCTCGGTTATCTATGATACTATGACATGAAAAGATACGTTATGTTGGTACTCTGTTGATTAAGGTACCGGGTGCCCGTCGCGGCCCATCGGTTTGGGTTGTGACACCGAGATTGGAGTGGAGGGGTTATTCAGTTAGTACAACTATTCGGGTTATTTCTTTTCTGAAGGCTCAACATATGGTCGAGAAGGGTTGTTTGGCTTATCTAGCTTATGTTCGGGACACCACCGCAGAGTCTCCGACGATTGATTCAGTGCCAGTAGTTCGGGAGTTCACCGATGTGTTTCCTTCTGATCTTTCGGGCATGCCGCCAGATCATGATATTGATTTTTGCATTGATTTGGCTCCAGGTACACAACCTATATCCATTCCACCGTACCGTATGGCTTCGAAAGAATTGAAGGAGTTGAAGGCGCAGCTTGAGGAGTTTTTAGCAAAGGGTTTTGTGAGACCAAGTGTGTCACCTTGGGATGCACCAGTGTTGTTTATGAAGAAGAAGGATGGCACCGTGCGGGTGTGCATTGACTACCGCCAGTTGAAAAAAGTCACCATCAAGAACAAGTACCCGTTGTCACGCACCGATAATTTGTTTGACCAGTTGCAGGGTGCTAGGGTGTTTTCAAAGATTGACTTGAGATCGGGGTACCATCAGTTGAAGATTCAGGACTCAGATGTTTTGAAGACTGCCTTCCGTACTAGATATGGTCGTTATGAGTTTCTTGTGATGTCTTTTGGCTTGACTAATGCCCCAACGGCGTTTATGGATTTGATGAACAGGGTGTTCAGGCCTTATATTAATTCCTTTGTTATTGTCTTCATTGATGACATCTTGATATACTCACGTAGCCTGGGGGATCACGAGCAACATTTGAGAGTAGTGCTCCAGACCTTGGGGGAATAGAAGTTGTATACTAATTTCTCCAAGTGTGAGTTTTGGTTGGATTCTGTGGCGTTCTTGGGGCATGTGGTATAAGGAGAGGGTGTTAAATGGATCCCAAGAAGATTGAGGCGGTTCAGAATTGGCCTCGTCCTACTTCAGTGACCGAGATCAGGAGTTTCTTGGGATTGGCAGGTTATTATCGCCGGTTTGTGGAGGGATTTTCATCCATTACAGCACCTCTGACTAGATTTACCCAGAAGGGTGCCCCGTTCCGATGGTCCAACGAGTGTGAGGTGAGCTTTCAGAAGCTCAAGACGACTTTGACACAACACCAATTTTTAGTGTTGCCTTCCGGTTCGGGGATTATATAGTTTATTGTGATGCTTAGCGCGTTGGCTTGGGGTGTGTATTGATGTAGGAGGGACGAGTTATTGCATATGCTTCACGTCACCTGAAGATTCATGAGAAGAACTACCCCGTGCATGATTTGGAGTTGGCAGCGATTGTTCATGATCTTAAGATTTGGAGGCATTACTTGTATGGAGTTTCTTGTGAGGTTTATACAGACCACCTCAGTTTGCAGCACTTGTTCAAGAAGAGGGATCTTAATTTGAGGCAGCATAGATGGCTTGAGTTACTGAAGGACTATGACATCACCATTCTTTATCATCCGGGCAATGCGAATGTGGTCGTAGATGCCTTAAGCAGGAAGGCAGAGAGTATGGGTAGCTTGGCATTCATTTCAGTGGAGGAGAGGCCACTAGATTTGGACATTCAGTCCTTGGCTAACAGACTTGTGAGGATGGACATTTCAGAGCCCAGCCGAGTTCTTGCATGTGTTGTTGCTTAGTCTTCATTGTTGGGGCAGATCAAGGCTTGGCAGTTTGATGATCCGCACTTGGTAGTTCTTAGGGAGACGGTATTACAGGGTGGTGCCAAGGAGGTTTCTATTGGCGAGGGTGGTGTTCTGCGACTTCAGGCTCGCCTATGTGTTCCTAATGTTGATGGCCTGAGGGAGAGGATTCTAGAGGAGGCACACAGTTCACGGTATTCTATTTATCCAGGTGCTACGAAGCTGTATCATGACCTAAGGCAGCATTATTGGTGGCGGCGGATTAAGAAAGACATAGTGGAGCACGTAGCTAGATGCCTAAATTGCCAGCAGGTTAAGTATGAGCACCAGTGGCCAGGAGGCCTACTCCAACAGATTACTATACCTAAGTGGAAGTGGGAGAGCATCACCATGGACTTCGTAGTTGGGTTGCCACGGACTTTGCAGAAGTTCGATGCAGTTTTGGTTATTGTTGACAGGTTGACCAAGTCGGCACATTTCATTCTAGTAGCCACTACTTACACTTCAGAGAGGTTGGCCTAGATCTACATTCGGGAGATAGTTGGGTTGCACGGTGTGCCTATGTCCATCATATCAGATAGAGGTCCTCAGTTCACCTTGCATTTCTGGAAATCCGTACAGAGTAAGTTGGGCACCGTGTAGACCTCAACATCGCATTCCATCCACAGACCGACGGGCAGTCGGAGTGGACAATTCAGATATTGGAGGACATGCTCAGAGCATATGTGATTGACTTTGGAGGGCAGTGGGATTAGTTCTTTCCCTTGGCCGAGTTTGCTTACAACAACAATTATCATTCCAGCATTGAGATGGCTCCATTTGAGGCTTTATATGGTCGGCGATGTCATTATCCCATCGGGTGGTTTGAGCCTGGCGAGGCTAAGTTATACGGTACTGATTTGGTAAAGGATGCCTTGGAAAAGGTAAGGTTGATTCAGGAGAGACTTCGCACGGCACAATCCAGACAGAAGAGTTACGTGGATCAGAAGGCGCGTGATGTATCATTTATGGTTGGCAAGAAGGTTCTCTTGAAAGTCTCGCCGATGAAGGGTATTATGAGATTCGGGAAGAAGGCCAAGTTGAGCCCAAGGTTTATAGGTACATTTGAGGTATTTAGGCGAGTTGGGGAGGTTGCTTATGAGCTTGCTTTACCTCCCAGATTATCGGGGGTTCATCTATTTTTTCATGTATCCATGCTCCGGAGGTACCACGCCAACTTATCTCATGTGTTAGACTTCAGTACCATTCAACTAGACGAGAGATTGGGCTACGAGGAAGAGCCAATTGCTATTCTTGATAGGCAAGATCACCAGTTGAGGTCCAAGAAGGTTTCCGCAGTGAAGGTCCAGTGGAGGGGCCAACCAGTCAATGAGGCAACTTGGGAGCCCGAGGAGGACATGCGGAGAAGATATCCTTACTTGTTCAGCACTCCAGGTATGATTCTAGACCCGTTCGAGGACAAATGTTTGTTTAAGAGGTGGAGAATGTAATGACCCGATCGGTCGTTTTGCTTTATAGAACCCCGCACCCCTAAATAACACTCCCTGTACTTACTTTTACTGATTTATGACTTGCGGGGATGGTTGGTTTGGGATTTGAAAGAGTTTGGGTGGGAATCAGAACACTTGGTTTCTTAAGGTTGGCTTAAAAGGCCAAGTTTGACTTCGGTCAACATTTTGGGTAAACGACCTTAGAATCGGGATTTGACGGTTCTAATTGGTTCGTATGGTGATTTCGAACTTGGTCGTATGTTTGGAACGGGTTTCGGATGACCCGGGAGCGTTTCGGTGCCAAATAGTGAAAGTTTGATTCTTGAAGGTTTTAGAAGTCCTATAAATGTGGTTTGGAATGTGTTTTGATGATATCGAGGTCCAAACAGAATTTTGAGATCAGGAATAGTTTTGTAATATCATTTAAGACTTGTACGCAAAATTTGGTATCATTCTGAATGGTATAAGTACGTTCGACATGTTGGAAGTAGATTGAAGAACTTAAAGTTCATAAGTTTGATTCAATTGGTTTTAGGGTGTGATTCTTAGTTTCAATGTTGTTTCGGGCGTTCCGAAGGTTCGAGCGAGTCCGTATTATGATTTTGAACTTGTTGGTATGTCTGGACGGGGCCTCGGGAGCCCCGGATGCCATTCGGATGTCGCACAAGTCGAGTTCAAGCTCAAAATGAGTTGTTGGTGCGACCGCACCTGCGGTTGAGCAGCCGCAGGTGTGAGCTCGCAGGTGCGAGCGAAGCTGCACAGATGCGGCCCAAGAGCGGAGCCCAAGTTCCGCAGATGCGGTCCTTTTTCCGCAGAAGCGGAACCGCAGGACAATGGCCCACGTAAGCGAGGCCGCATGTGCGGTCCACGCGCTGCATGTGTGAAAGTCGCTGAAGGCAGTGGCCTTCATTTAATACGGGAGTTTGTAATTTTTGACTCACTTCACTTAATACTTGGGCGATTTGGGAGCTTCAAAATGGGAGATTTCAACCTAGCCTTGTGAGGTAAGTAATTCCTACATCATGTGAGTTTAATACATAGTTTATGGGTAGATTACAACATGTAAATTAGTGAAAATTATGGGTTTATAGTGAAACCTAGGGCTTTGATAAAAATAAGATTTAACCATGAAATTTGTTATGGAATCTAGTAAAAATCACATATTCTTGATCCTAAGGTTATGGGTAATGATTTTCTTCGAACATTTTCGAAATCGGGGCACGTAGGCCCGGGGGTAAATTTTAGGAACCTTGTAATTTGGGTTGGGTAGTCACTCTAATAGTGGAAGTATTAACTTAGCCTAAATTGATTATGTTTTACCCTATTTGAATAGTTTTGGATTGTCCGGCTCCGGTTGAGAGTTTAAGCGCATTCTTGAGCTCGGAAGTAAGCTTTGAGGGCAAGGTAAGTCTCATTTCTAACCTTGTAAGAGGGAATTATTCCCATAGGCGAAATAATTGAATATGTGTTCCTAATTGTGGGGGCTACGTACGCACGAGGTGACGAGAGTCCGTGCGTAGCTACTATTATGCTAAGTTCGGGTAGTCTAGGACCCAAAATCATGCTTTACTTGTCGTACTTGAAACTTTATTGTCAAGTTAAATTGCTTAAATCATATCGAACTTGGAAAAGAATTTCTAAAAAGGTTAAACATCATTTTCTTGAGAGTTAAAGAGAAGTTGACATTTCTTTGGGTAATTACTTTCTTGATGAATTCTTGATTGACCGTTTGATGTGTTTATTTGTATTTGACCGCGTCACATGTATGATTCGCGAGCGGGGTAATAGATGCATCTATGGTTCGCACCGTTCGACCCTCTAGCAGTGCACATTTTATTATTTTGTTGGATCGGGCCGTACGACCTCGACATTATTTGCGCATGCTATTTGCTTTTGAACTGCTTTAAATGTCTTGAAATATAAATTGTTAACTGAATTGATGGAAACTGAAATTTTAATTATGAAAGGACCTGTCACTTCCTGTTTCTATCTGTTGTTTATTCATGACATCCATTCTTAGCACACTTAATTATATTATTTTGGCCCTAGTAAGTGTCAAGTCGACCCCTCGTCACTACTTCTTCGAGGTTAGACTGGATATTTACTGGGTACATATTGTTTATGTACTCATATTATGCTTGTGTACTTAATTGTACAAGATCTGAGGTAGGTGCATCTAGCTACCCGCCCGGTGCGCGTTCCTGATACTTGACCAAGATTCCACGGTGAGCTGCCCCTTTCTAATGTCGTTCAGCAGCGTGCCGGAGTTTCTCTTTTGTTATTTGCTGTGTATTTTGTTTCAGGAAGTAGGATAGTTATATTCTTTTGTACATTCTACTAGATGCCCACATACTTGTGACACTAGTTCCTGGCACACACATTGGTAGACAATTCTTTTGGGATGTAATCACTTAATTAAGACTTCTTTTGGTCATTTCAGTTTTGAATTGCCTAAATTATCCTTTATTGTCGAATAATTTAAATTTAAGTTAAGTAAATGTTGAAAATATTTTGGTAAAAAATAAATGGAACTCATTAGTTGAATAGTGTTGGCTTTCCTAACATCGGTGTTGGGCGTCATCGCGACCTAAAATGGAAATTGGGCCGTGACAAACATAGAAGTCCATGTTAGGCAGTGTGAGAGGTTAGCCTTGGGGGTATGAGGAGGGGTAGAGGTAGGCCGAAGAAGTCTTGGGGAGAAATGATTAGGCAGGACATGGCGCATCTGGAGCTGACAGAGGACATGAGTCTTGATAGGAGGGTGTGGAGGCCGATGATTAGAGTAGTAGGCTAGTAGGTAGTCGAGCATTTCGCCTTGTATTCTCAGTTCTATAGTAATAATATTAATATGTTATCTTTTGTCTTAGATTGTTATTATTATCTAGCGTATAATTGTTACCTTGGCTTCAGCCTTCTCCTTTTATCTTGTTGTTATTACTACTTATTACCTTTACTTTATTTCATTTTTTTTAGCCGAGGCTATCGGAAACAACCTCTATGCCTTTCCAAAGTGGGGTAAGACTGCGTACATCTTACCCTCCCCAAACCTCACTCGTGAGAATTCACTGAGTTTGTTGTTATTGTTGTTGTATACAACAATATCTCATAAGGTTATAAAATGAAAGTTGGGGAAATCAAAGAGAATTAGTGTGAAAAAATAGTACTCAATATTTTTGAAAAAATAAAGGAGAATTAGAAAAGTTATATTAGTTTGTAATAAAAATAATTCCCTTCGATTACATTCAATTTCGCAATTACACCCACATATAGGTGTGTGTTTGGTCTGAAGGAAAAATATTTTCCTCGTAAATGAGTGATTTTATCACTTATTTTCCTATATTTGGTTGGTGAGTGAAAAATTCTTTTTCGAAAAAAGTTTTCTAGTATTTGGTTAGAGAGTAGAAATATTTTTTTAGGAAAATAAATTTCTATGCTACTCTCCTCATCCCCTTCCCTAAAATCCCCGTGTTTTCTGTGCTCCCTCCTCTCCCCTCCCAAATACCCAACGTTTTCAGGATATTTTTTTCAAGAATTTAATTATTCTTTTAAAAATTCACACAAACTCAAAAGAAACTAATGTGTTACTTTTTCACACAAGAACAACGTTCAAATTTGAGCACCATAACTAAAAAGAAAATACTATTTTTCTTGTTGAAACAAAACGAAAGTATTCTTTCTACAATATGAAAAGAAAATACGCATCTTGTTGAAATGAAAGAAAATATTTTTTTTATGTCATAAAAGAAAGTACTCATTTTGATGAAACGAAATAAAATACTTTTCTACATCATGAAAAAAAAGGTACCTATTTTGTTGAGATGAAAAATAAAGTACTTTATCTACAACATGAAAAGAAAATACTCTAAATAATATTTGTATTTAGGGTGGGGTGGGGGTGGGGGTCAGGGGCAGGGTAGGGGTGGTTTTGGGGGTGGGTAGGATGGGGTGGTAGGGGTCGGAGAATAGGGTGGAGAAGGTTGAAAAAGTATTTTGTGTTATAAAACAATAAAAGAAGAAGAAGAGTATTACATAGAAAAGTAGGAAGGGAGAGTTCTTATTGATTTGGGATCAATTACAATAGAATAGAAACTCTCTATTTATAGGGAAAAAGAGACTTAGCCACCAAGTAACAAACCCTAAAATCTCTCTAAAACATAGACATTCACCATAAATATAATACTATTTATAACACTCTCCCTTGATTATCTATTCAACAGATAATGTGTCTCGTTAAAACCTTAACTAAAATAAAACCTAGGGAAAGAAAATTCTAGAGAAGGAAAAAGAATACACATGTTTAGAAATACGCTTTTTGGTTGCCTCGTTAAAAATCTTGCAAGGAAAACTCAGTGGGACAAAACCTTGTAAGGAAAAAAGAGTAAAACGCGTATTAACTCCCCCTGACGAGAGCATCAATTCACATCCTTGAACTTTCGTATTCCAATCTTGTGCACTAGCTTCTTGAAGGTTGATGTCAGCGAAGGTTTGATGAATAAATCACCCATATTAACTTTAATGAATATGTTGCACCTAGAAAATTCTCGCTATCACATTATCATACTTATAGAGAATTGTTACTTCATTTCATGCAACCTTTTCTCAAATCTTTATCATGTCTTCCCCTCATGTTAGAAAAACTAACTTGCTTCCTCAACTTTGGGAACCCATCTTTGTGCGTTATGGTGTTAATCAAAATATACACCGTAAATAATAATAAGATGGAATTATTTGGTTTCTGACTCTGAACCACTTGTGAGGGGAGAATGTAATATACTTTCGTATATAATGTATATCAAACTAATATAAGTAACTTTGTTCTCACAAGTAATAGTTTAGATATTAAGTAGAAGCACTCAATAAATCATGTTGCTAAACCAATTGTGATATAAATCAATTTATCAAGTTGAATTGCCTTGAATAGAATTTCTGAAAATTATGCTCGAAATTAAATTATTGAACAAGTTACCTCGCAAATACCAGGTTGTGGGTTACTAATAATCGCACATATAACCATCTCATAGATGCATCTTATGTGATATACGTGGCAGGTGAATGTGCCCATATTCACCTTTGATATTTTCAACATTCATGGGATTCAACCCTAATTTTAGTTAGTCTATTAATTAATAAGAACAAACAACATAAGAGAATCCATACATAACTTTCTAGTTATTTAATATTTACCCATGTGAATTCTCTTTTATTTTTGCACATCATACTTAAATTGATATGGCTAAACTACTTATGCCATCTGAATAAATTATCAATATTGATAAAGTTCAAGTTTACACCATGACACGTGCAATTATCAATAAACTCCAAGTTTATTATGATATGAGTTTTTATATCAATAAACATCCACTTTATTGTGGTATTCTTTTATTTGTGTAGTACAAATTGGAAAATAAAGCGGGTAACTTTTCATATGCATATTACCCCGCTACAAGTTGTGGTAATAAGAGATATGAAATCTTTCCTTTATTTATAGTCTCAATATAACCAACTGCTTTCGCGAATACTTTAGAAACTAAATAAGTTTATTTGAGACTTACGACATAATACCTTATTGATAATCAATTTTATTTCTCCAAAATGGTATAATTGGCTCTTCCAGAGCTTTCAATAAATTTTGTACTACCACATGTTCATCAACATCCATGTGGTGAATATCTATTTCAAGGAAAAAGTTATACCATTATGATCATGGTCAAAATCATTATAGGCAAGATATGTTTCTTCTATTACTTTTGCCTTGTAATAATTATATTGCCATTATATTTTGGCATAATCACAATAGGTACGTGGTCCATTCATGCCATAATAATGAAATTATTTTCTTATTTCATCTCAAACCTCTTTCTAGAGATTAATGTGGTATATCCACAACCACTAGCACGTTCATATTCTTCAAATAATGAATATGTATTCATAAATTAGATGTTGTCATATTCACATCATGAATGGACCATAATCATATATACGTGCTTTACAAAATGTCATGTCAAATCGATGACAAATATTACTTTCACCGAGTGAAAGATTATTTTGAGAATTCTTATTATTCTCATTATCATAATGATAATGACGATTATAATTTCGTCTAATGACGATTATAATTTCGTCTATTGCCACGTCCACATCCATTGATACCTTCGCGGTAATAATTTTATCTTCTTTCACACTTATCACATATTGCTATCACATTATCTTAAGAGGAATTATGATGAAGCAAATTTAATGGGACATGTTTTTACTTCTTTGCCCACAATCATACATGAATTTGATCATGACAAGACATAGAAATTTTGCCACTTCAGGTGGTTGTGATTTCTTACAAACTCCATTAGAGTTATAATCAAAGTTTATTGTCGTTGCTTGTATTTAAAATCAAATTATAGAATTTGAAGAATTAAAAAGATAAAAATAAAGTAAAATATTTATCTTAAATCCAGAATTTAATCATGAAGGAAGTTCATAAAATAATTGACAATCATTATGCTCAATCCCAAAGCTTCTACTCAACTGGTTAAAGTCTCGTGCTGATAACGTGTTATAAAATAATAAAAAAAGAAAAATATTGCATAGAAAAGTAAGGAGAGAGAATTCTTATTGATTTGAGATCAATTACAATGAAATAAAACCCCTTTATTTATAGGAAAATTTGACTTAGCCACCAAGTAACAAACCCTAAAATCTTTCTAAAATATAAACATTCACCATAAATAAAATACTATATAACATTTTGGAAAATATTTTCTTTTCTTTTGATAGAGAAAATATTTTTCTCTAATTGCAGAAAAGTGAATTCACGAGAAAAATATTTAAACCAACCAAACATGAAAAAATTAAAAAACTTCTTACCAAACACACCTTAATTCTTAGGTAGCTTTCCAAACATTAGAAACAAAACTAGGGGGCTACATGTAAAATACTAAAACTAAAAGGACTAATCTGTAAATAGGTCGTTAGGAAATTGTATAAAATCCAGAATTCTTCCCCAATTCGCCCTCGCAAATCAATCAACCAAATTCTCATCCTTGGAAACCCTAGCTCCGACGCCATATAGCTTATTACCTTGGCTATTATCTTCAGATTTCCATTCGATTCGCTTCGAAATCTAACGGACTATCCGATGAGTGCATCGTGTGCGAAGATGAATTGATGTTTTCCGGTAGAGAAATAGAGAAAATCTCTCTCCAGTTTTCTTCCGTCGAAGCATTTGCGGTCGCTTTTCGCCGATTGGATAAAATTCAGTCGATACGAAATTAGACGGCGGTTTACAGCTCAGCATCAGCTAAGAGAGACGCCCAGAGTGCAAGAGAAGCCGATTTTTGTGCTAATTGATAGATCCTATCGAGATCGTCGCAGCCGAAGGAGTAGGGTAGCAGGGATTTATAAATTTTTTTGTTAATAAGCCCTAAACTATTGCTGCTGAGTGAAGCTTTGAGGATTAATTTCGTCACGGAAGGATGTTCAACTGATCTGTTGAAGGAATTTGGTTTGACTGATTTTATCTTGAGTTATTGAAGAGAAGTTGTGAGATAGAAAAAAAAAAGAGCTGTTTTAGTTATTTTTGTACTTTATATATCAGTTTTATTTGAGTTCAATATCAGGCCTATTATAATTTTTTGATTTTGGCCTTTTTATTGTTGTTGTTGTTATTGATTTGTTTGAGGAAAAAAAGGAATTTTAAGGAAAAAAGAGAGTTATGGCAGTTTATTTTAAGTTTAAAAGTGCAAAAGATTATGATTCAATAGCAATTGACGGTCACTTTATTACTGTTGGGAACTTGAAAGAAAAAATATTTGAATCCAAGCATCTAGGCAGGGGTACAGATTTTGACCTCGTTGTCACCAACGCCCAGACTAACGAAGGTTCGTTAGCTTCCAATTGAGTCGTCATTTTCGTGCATTCCCTAGTTGCATTCCTAGTCATATTGCCCAAGCTATTGTGTGACATTGATTTGGGGTCTATCAATATATTTAGTTTCTCTAGCATTTGGAATGTGCTGCTTATATTCAAACATTTTTTCAAAAAAAGAAGTGGCTTTTATTAAGTAATGATTACAGTGATTTTAATTTAATTTTCGGAAGGATGACTCATAAACTCTTTCAAGAACATATACATTGTAAAAATGTCTGATTGCAATTTTTCATTCTCTAGGGGGGGATATACAATTTCAGTCATCTTTATCTTAGTGGATTTGTTTTACATAATTATAGGGCAATCTCTATTTTGATTTAAAGGGAGAGTGGTCTTTTTAAAGTTTGCATAGAGGAAATCCTGTATTCAGCACTGCTGAGTTTCTGGACTTGTTTGAGTTTTCTTTTGTATAATTTTTGTACAAGTCCAGGTTCTTTTTGCACTTCTTTAGTACTCCCTTTGTGCTGCTATTTATCAATAACATTAATTTCTATAATAAATAACTTGTTCTAATGTTAGGGTTCATAACAATAAGCTGGTGACATACTGTCCAGTATAGCATTTACCTTGAGATTTGGTTTTTCCATAATAGTCTTTGAGTAGCTTTAAACGATACAACTATGTATTGTGCTACCCGAGACACAAGAAATTATGTAAGGAGCCTATTCCACTCAAGGTTTATGTCACATTGCAAAACTCAGGGTCAAGTTGATCCTCCGTGAGGAACTGCAGTGCTTGACAAATAGTTTGTTTAGACTAAGGGGCTTTAATGGTGGATCATGCCATTTGGAATTGAATGCATAACTTGTATTTCCATTCATATGTATTGTGGACTCTACAGGGCTTTATGTGCTTTGTGTTTTTCTTTTTGCAATTTCAGAATATCTTGATGAGGACACCTTGATCCCCAAAAATACTAGTGTTTTGATTCGTCGTGTTCCTGGACGACCTCGCATGCCCATAGTAACTGCACCTGTAGCAGAACCAGACGAGTATAGTCTTGATCCTTTTGATTCTCATCTGTTATTTAGATTGCTTTATCTTTAAAACTTCAAAATCTGTGAAGAAAGACTGTTGGCCTGGGTTAGTACCTAAGAACTGTGCAGGTATCTCTTTTGTTGGAGCTGGTGGTGGGGTGTTATGGATTGTTTACTAAATCTCAAGATCCTTTTTCATGGTTTTTTCCTTTCCCTGGGAAGACCGACCCCAACTTCTTTGGGACTGAGGCATAGTTGTTGTTGTTTTCCTTCCCTTGGAAGGTTGTTGAAAGGTGGTGGGTATAGACCTTTGTAATGTGTGGAAGGTGGTTGAAAGGGGATGGGTTATAGGGGAGAATCGATGAGAATGCTGATGCTGTCATTTGCATTGTGTCGAATATGGTGTTCATAGTTTGTCCCTCTCCTCTTCCACACAAGGTGGAAGTGGTGTTAATCATAGGTCCTTATACTGCTTTCAGTCTTTTGGGCATTGCCATAATAGCTATTTTAATATGACCGAAATGTCCTTTCTGCAGGCCCCAAGTAGAATACCAATCTGAGGAGGCTCAAACAGTAAAAAGTAGTTATCTGGGAGGGGAGTCATCTGCCACCAAATATGTAAGCGTCCATAGCACTATGCTGTAGGAGAATCTTCGTGTTTTTAGTAATGACAACTTGTGGTCTTAAGCATATTGATATATTCATGTTCATTGTGTAGCCTGAAGATCTAGATTGGGATGAATTTGGGAATGATTTGTATGCTATTCCTGAAGCAACGCCAGTTCAGTCAAGCAACCAAGTGCAGGATGCTCCTCCTCCAAGTAAAGCTGACGAGGAGAGTAAGATCAAAGCTTTAATTGACACTCCAGCGTTGGATTGGCAGAGGTGGGAAAACCTCCTTTTCTTCTTTTAAAAAAAAAATGTAAATGCACTCTGGAGAGTGTGATTATTGCATTTCCTGTTCCTTTTTCTCTAATTTGAAATGATACTGGTTTGATGGAGACTTCACAACTTGTGTAGTTCTCCCCTTATCTATAAAATTGTTACCGTTATCCAAAAAAAAAAAAAAAAAAGGTTCTGATGATCTTTAAGTTGATGCAGTCAACCCTCTGATGGCTTTGGTGCTGGTAGAGGTTATGGACGAGGTCCAGGTGGAAGAATGATGGGTGGACGTGGTGGACGAGGCTTTGGTAATACGCTTTTTTTCTTGTCCCGTTGATCTACTATGAATCTTCCCATCTTTATCAGGTTGAAGGGCTTTGTCTATTTTTGCGTATGCTAACTTGAAATATCGGTCTCAGTCTCAAGCTAATTGAGGGTGGCTATATGAATCCTCACCATCCAAGTTGGTCCATTTAAGTCCATCTCAGTTCACCTGCCTTCATTTCGTTCTTTTCTGAAATTTAAGGACAAAAAAACTCATCAAGTCAATTGTGAAATTGTAGGTTGAAATTTTTTAAAAACCTTGCGGTAAATCTTATGACTTGCCATCCTTGTTGAATAATTGTCATAAGTATGTAGGATTATTGAATTTTCATGTTGCTACTGCTAAGATGAATTACTGATTGTGATTGAATTTGTTGGCTGTCATATTTTCATGTTTGAGCTCTCAAACTGGATGCTACTCTTCCAATTTTTCAGGTTGGGGTGGACTGGAACGGAAAACACCACCACCGGGCTATGTATGCCATCGTTGTAAGGTGCCGGGTATGTTTCTTATGTTTCATCCATCTTCTGGTCGTTGTCTTAGAAGTCTGTGATTAGCATAGTCAATGTGTTAGTTGACTCGGTGTGAACCAATTATGACATAAATTGTTTCAGGGCATTTCATCCAGCACTGCCCAACAAATGGTGACCCAAATTATGACATCAAGAAAGTGAAACCTCCAACTGGCATTCCAAAGTCCATGTTAATGGCAACCCCAGATGGTTCATATGCTTTACCAAGTGGTGCTGTTGCAGTTTTAAAGCCCAATGAGTAAGATTTCCTGTCATGTTGGTATTGTTGAATGCTTGCTTGTAACAAGAATGTGTATGACCCGCCACTTGTTGTAGGGCTGCTTTTGATAGAGAAGTTGAAGGGATGCCTTCTATACGTTCCGTCGGTGATCTCCCACCAGAACTTCATTGTCCCTTGTGTAAAGAAGTAATGAAAGATGCGGTGCTAACAAGCAAGTGTTGTTTTACGAGTTTCTGCGATAAATGTAAGGAGCTTGCTGTTTAATTTGAGCATAGTGTTGTTTAAAGAGTTTTTGCTATAAATGTCAGGAGCTTGCTGTTTAATATGAAGCTAGTGTTGTTGCTTCTACGATGAATTTAAAGAGTTCTCTGTTCAATTTTAGTGTGTCCTATATTCTTGAATTTTGAATTGATCTCAAGGGTTATCCTCAGGCATAAGGGATTATATCATCTCAAAGTCAATGTGCATCTGTGGGGCCACAAGTATACTTGCTGATGACCTGTTGCCTAACAAGACTTTGCGGGATACAATAAATAGAATACTGGAATCAAATAATAGCAGTGCAGAGCATGGGGGTAGTGCTCTTCAAGTTCAAGGTTGGTACTGGTTTTAACTCTCTGAACTGTTCTCTCGCTCAAGTCCATAATCATTTTGATTTAAATGGCTTACGTCTTGTCTTTGTTATCACATGTTCCAGATATGGAGTCGGCACGTAATCTCCCACCTAAGATTCCATCTCCTTCACAATCTGCAGCTTCAAGGGGAGAGCTGTTACCACCACCTCCTCCTCATAAGGAGGAAACTTCTAAAGTCCAGGAGATTGCTGAGGAGGGTAAGAATGGCAGTGCACCACAGCAAATGGTGGAGAGAGGCAGGACTTCGAAAGTCGCAGATGTTTCTGAAGCCACACATGAGTCAGTTAGTGTTAAAGAACCTGCTTCACAGGGAAGTGCTCCATTGGCTGATGAAGAAGTTCAACAAAAGCATATAGCTGCGGAGGCAGGTAATGATGCTCTTTTGTTCACTTTTTTGGCTTCGTAAGTCATTGCTGTATCTTACCGAGCAGCTTAGAGGAGATTCGTGGTTTCTTATATCCCTTGGATTAGTTCTCATCTATTTCTATTTTTTATTTTTTCAGCAAAGAAAAAGAAGAAGAAGAAAGCACGCCTGCCATTGAACCGTATGCACATTTCCCTTCCTCTTGTGCACGAGTTGATAAATCTGTTAGTTATTTTTTGGAATAGAGCTTCGATTCTTATGTCTGCAATCTTGATGGATCTGTTTCCTGATTTACTTGATGCCCTTGCAGCTGCTGCTGCGGAGATGCAGTGGAGAGCTGCTCAAGATCATCTTGCTGCTGAGAATTATATGATGTCCATGGGTCCTTCTGCATATAATCCTTATTGGACAGGCATGCAACCTGGACTAGATGGGTTTGCAGCCCCTTATCATGGTGCCATGCCGTACAATCCTTATGGGTTTGGTCCTCTAGATGTTCCATTTGTCCCTCCTGTATTACCACAAGATCCATTTGGTGGACAAGGTTTTATGTTGCCTTTTGCTCCTCCAATGCAGAGGTATAATTTCTGTTGCCTTTTATCCTGAATTTCTCTCTTAATCTCTGATCAAGCGTTTACACATGTTTTGGGGGTCCTAACCCCTTCTCGCAGTTTTTGGAAATGGATATTCAGTCTGATTCTGATGTTGTAGTTTAATTACTTTCATGTTCATGTATCTATGTGTGTCGGCTCCTACGAGATTTGGATCACCTGACTGGTTTAAAAATGACCACCAAATTTTAGGGATCTTGCAGCAGAGTTTGGGATGGGATTTAATGCCGGCCCACCAATCATGAGCAGAGAAGAGTTCGAGGCTAGAAAGGCTGATCTGAAAAGGAAGCGTGAGATTGAGATACGGGGAGAAAGGTAATTTAACCTACCTGGTTTTCTGTTCCTGTTAATTCACGGCACAGTATGGTGCTATTTCCGTTGGTGATGTTAAAATCACATTAAATGATCTGAGCAACTGCGTATTGAGGTTTTCCAAAGAATGTTCATTCCGTAATTTCATGGCATCACATTATGGTGCTATTTTGGTGTGTGATATCAAAATTTTCTTAAATGCTCGAGTATTGAATCTTGAGGTTTTTGTAGTATGTGTGTGCTATAACTGCCTCCGTACGACTTAGTTTTCTCTACTTGAGGCATGCTGAAATCAAGCACGATTAATTATATCCTCATATTTTGTCCTCTTTGGTTTGTTTTTATTGTCAAGAGTCATTTTCTATTATGGTTCTGCTTTTTAACGCACTTTCAATGAATTTTTGATATTGGCAATATCTCGTGTTATATCCAGCAGGGAGTTTTCTAAAGACAGGGAACATGCAAGGGAAGTTGGGAGCGGTGCTGATGGTCCTCCAGTGAAATCCAAATCTGTATGTATCTTGCTTGCCAAATATTCCAGTCTATTTTATCCCTATATTTTAGTAGATCGGTATGCATTACGAGAAAATTTGGCTAACAACCTGTTTAGCCAAGAAGCAGTTTATTTCCAGTTTCATCTTTCTATTACCTGGGACAGTCAAAAAAGCAGCACTCTCCCTTACCTCCCCCCCCCCCCCCCCCCCCAAATAAAAAAATAAAAAAAAGGGTCTCAGTAAAATGGGCAGTTGACTGGAGCTCAATCAGGACAGTGCGCATTAAGATGTTGATTTACATTTCTTTTGCTAGTTATTAGTCTGTTCCGGTTCCTGTATGTTGGATGTGTTGGACAATGTCCATTCAGTGATTTTGTTCCCTCATTTTCTTTTCTGTTTTTCTTTTTCCCAATTTTTTAAAACTTTTCACAATGGCCATCAAGTGTTTTTGTTCCCTCATTTTCTTTTCTGTTTTTCTTTTTCCCAATTTTTTAAACCTTTTCCCAATGGCACCAGGCCTGGAGTTCTATTCCTTTTGTGATGAAACTGTTTGCCTATTTTGACGAAAAACTTTACAGTGAGTAAGCTATTAAGAACATGGAAAAATGATGGAAGTGGATAGGACTCCAAAAGTGTTCTATAGACTAATCTTCTGTTGTAGAATCATTGAAGTGTAGTGGGGATGGGGTGAGGTTAATCATTTTTCCTGGAATGTACTATGGTGTATTGATTTTGAGTATTTGCTAGGCCAGTAGGGAAAAAAGAGTCTATTTTAAAGAGGTGTAAAATCCTCTCCTTTTCTAGTGCATGATGTTTTTTACGGCTTTAGATCTGCATTTTGATATTTTAGAACGTTTTTTCTTCTTTGCAATTTTTTGATATTAATATATTCATTGATGATTGCACAGAAAGCTATTCCTCCTCAATCGAGCTCCGGCCGTCCCCGCCGACCTGAGAGGCCATCACCGGACCTTGACCACCACCGCCGACCTGAGAGGCCATCGCCAGACCTTGACCACCACCGCCGACCTGAGAGGCCATCGCCGGACCTTGACCACCGCCGCCGACCTGAGAGGCCATCACCTGACCTTGACTATCACCGTCGGCTTGAGAGGCCATCTCCAGACCGTCGATCGCGAGATCCTGAACTTCCTCGCCCTTTGTCCAAGAGAAAGTATGAAGATTATGATGATCACCATCATGAGGACCGCCATCGCCGCGACCACCATGAGGACCGCCACCACCGTGAGCATGCCCATCGCAGTAGCAGTAGCCACCACCGTTCAGAATCTTCAGCTAGCGTCAAATCATCCTCCACTGGCCCATCCGAGCCACCAGTGGTGGCGCCACTCAAATCCATGGATAAGAAGAAGGCCAGTGTTTTTTCTCGCATCAGTTTCCCAGCTGAAGATGCACCAGCAGCTTCAAAGAAGCGAAAGGTGTCATCCTCCAGTGAAGTGCCAGTGAGTTCCTCGGCGAGCCATCGGGGTACTACATCAAATGGGTATCGCGAAGAGCACAAAGCAGCTGCTGGATCTAGGAAGAGTGCTGCTGCAAGTGTGGATTATGAGAGTAGTGACGATGATCGGCACTTCAAAAGAAGGCCTTCAAGGTATGAGCCATCTCCACCACCGGCTTCTGTACAGTGGGAGGAAGAGAAGCAGGAGGGGCCTCCTCCTAGGCATAGCAAGGGGTCAAGGGAAAGAGGGTAAATGGATAGTAGTTTATTGCATTTTGCACTTCTCTGATATGTCAATTCTTTGCATTTTTCACATATCTTATTTCAATTAGCCAGTTTCTTGAGTTCTTTCCAGTATCTGATATGCAATATTTAGAATTTAATCTAGGTGGCAACATTATATTGATTGCTTTTTTTGTTTCTCATTTTTTTGCCATGTCCTGTAATGGAGTTGATTGTTCATTTGTGCATTATGTGTT
>ML360637.1:519-53026 GCA_005239505.1 Nicotiana paniculata
TCAATTAACTGTGCCTATTTAGCATGTATCTACTTGAGAGAGAGTGCATATTTAGGTTATTGTTGAACAACACCACTCCTGGAGTATAGACGAAAGTCATAACCGAGGGTTTAGAGGTTGGATTAGAGATAACGATACCTCGGGTGCAATCTAAAAGTGAACTATAAGGAAATCTAGCTAGCGTAACTTGAGAGAGTGCGTCTAGTAAATTATCATAATTACTCGAGAGAGATTTATGGTAGATAGAGAGTTCATGATTGATAGAGACGATAAATCAAGTTATAAAAAGTATCCGAGAAAGAATTCACCAACGGGGGAAATCATAACCTTAGACCTTTACTATCATTGTTTACATTAAATTGTTAGTCAATTATTCGTTTATTATTATTGTTAGTAGAATTAGTTAAACAACACAAATTGATATTCAAAAGTCTTAAGAAAAGTGATTAAGTAACAGTTTAGTATTTTATAGACTCAATTGATACGTTCAATTCTTTGTGGGATCGACTTTGGGCTTAATACCCCAGATTATATTTGCAGCGCCCGTTTAGTCTTTGTATAGGACATAATTGAGCGTGATCACTTGCTCGTGCGATCAAATAACAAAACTAACATTTAAACTGCGAATTTAACCTCAAAACTCATGATTTTCTCAAGAACACTTCAATTTCACTATTTTCTCTATCGGGCGTCCGAATTACGTCAAATCAATTTCGATACTCGCAAAATTTCACAGGTAGGACTTAAATATCATAAAAAACCTGTACTGGGCTCCGAAACAAAAATACGGGCCAGATACCAACGATTTCAAACATTAATTTAATTTTTTATTTCCTTAAAAAATCCAGCATAATAATTTTCTTCAAAAATTAATTTCTAAATCTAGGGGCCTCGGAATTCAATTTCGGGCATACGCCCAAGTCCCATATTTTGCTGTGGACCTCCCGAGACTGTCAGAACACGGGTCCGGGTCCGTTTACTCAAAATGTTGACCAAAGTCAACAAAAAATAAAATTTTTAACTCTAAAAATTATCATTTCTTATATTTTCACATAAAAGCTTTCTGGATTGAAGCCCGGACTGCGCACGCAAATCGGGTAATTAAAATTAATCTTTTTTTTAAGGTTAATGAGCCCAGAACAGTGTCTTAATTCATAAGATGGCCCTTTGGGTCATCACAAATAATGGTTCCGAAACATCAATCCTCAGTTTCAAGGAAATACTCAACCATCACGACTAAATACATAAATTCGAGGTGAACTCTCATATAAGAAATAAACTAATATAAGCATGGATATCATGAGTAAAGAGGACCATAAATTTCTTAGAAACAAATACCACCTGAATGCTTTAACCCAATAATAATGAATAAGTACTTGTCACCTCACTTATACGTCGTACCCAAACTTTTATACACATTGCAAACAAGCAAACAAGTCCTAATCCCTCAAGTCAAGGTTAACCACGACATTTACCTCACTCCGAAGTCAACTAAGAGCTATACCGGGGCCTTTCCTCTAGAATCTGCTTCCAAACCACTCGTATATAACCACAATCGACTCGATAACGTAAAATAATTCTAAGGAAATCAATAACAATACATAAACATAGGATTTTTACGCCTTCCCAAAAAAGTAAAAATAAAAAAGCCAACCCCGAGCCCACTTGGTCAAAACCCGAGGTTCAGACCAAAACTCATTTACCCATTTATCCCCGATCCCAACTATCTAATTAATTTCAAAATCCGACCTCAAATTGAGGTCTAAATCCCGAATTTGTTAAACCCCCCAATTCTTCTTAAATCTCTAGTTTTCTACTGTGGAAGAGCAAAGACCAGGGCTAGAAATTAATAGGTGATGTTTGAAATGGAAGAGAATGAGTTAAAGTTTACAAACCTATGAATTGGTGTGAGTTTTCCCTTCAAAATAGCCTCTAGGCCGAGCTCTAATGGAGAGTTTATGAAAAATGGGTGAAATCCAATTTTTTTGAATCTTTTAAATCACTGGAGCCAGGCTTTCTTCGTGTTTGCGAAGAACCTGCTGCATTCGTGAAAGGTGGTAACCAAAATACCTACGCGTTTGTGAGTACATCCATGTTCACGAAGGCTTCTCCCCTCAAGCCTCCGTGTTCACAAGCCAATGCTCGCATTTGCATAGAGTAAAGCTGGTCCCCCCCCCCCCCCACAGGTCTAAAACCTTACACGTTCGCGAAGACATGAGTGTGTTCGTGAAGGGAAGACTACCCACTTCTCCGCGTTCGCGTTCCCGTCCACCTCCCCGCGTTCTCTTAGAACAATCCTCCCCCTGTCCCAATTTCCTCATTTTTCTATTGCGAGAAAGGCTTCGCGATTGTAAAGAAAATTACACCAGATGATAGATGAAGCTAAAAACCAGATTTTTTTCTAAGTTCCAATCACCCATAGCCTATCTGAAGCTCACCCGATCCCTCGGGGCTCCAAACCAAATATGCACACAAGTCCAAAAACATTATATGAACTCGCTCTCAGGATCCAAACGCCAAAATAACACCTAAAACTATGAATCAGACACCAAAACGAACGAAAGTTTTAATAAAACTTAAGAACATTCATTTTAACAATCGGGCGTCCGAATCACGTCAAATCATTTCCGTTTCGTACCAAATTTTGCAGACAATTCATAAATATAATAATGGACCTAAACCAAGTTCCAAAACCACAATACGGACCCGGTATTAACAAAGTCAAACATAAGTCAAATTTATAATATCTTCAAACCTTTAAACTTAAATTTTTTTACATAACGTGATAACTCGAGCTAGGGACCTCCGAATTCAATTCTGGGTATACACCCAAGTCCCAAATCACGATACGCACCCACCAAGATCGTGAAAACACGTATCTGGGTCTGTTTTCTTATAACGTTGACTGAAGTCAACTCAAATAGATTTTTAAGGAACAAATTCACATTTTAATCAATTTTCACTTAAAAGCCTTTCGGAAAAAGGCACAGACTGTGCACACAAATCGAGGAAGTGTCATGACCCAAAAACCAACCCGGTCGTGATGGCACCCATCGTGGAACTAGGCAAGCTAACACACTCCCAAACAATTCGATATTTTATTAAAAGTTAGATAATAGCCTTTTTTAAAACTGAAATTTCGTAAAAGAGAAATACTCAAAACTAAAAATGCGGAAAATAAAATCCCGACATCAGGTGTCACTAAGTCATGAGAAATTACTACCACTGTCTTAAAATATAGCAAGACTAACATATTTTGAGAATTTTCCAAAATACGCTAAAAAGGGAGATAAGGAAGGAGAAAGGCAGGACTGCGATCGCTAAGAAGCTACCTCGCTATCTCCGATGAAAGTCCGCCAGTGGAACAATCAACAACCTCTACCACGGCCTGAGATACCTGGATCTGCACATAAGGTGCAGTGGGTAACGTGAGTACACCAACTCAGTAAGTAACAAGGCGAAACTATGGAATGATAGGTAGTGATGGACTAAACCTCAACAGATGAACAAAACAAAACTGTGCAGTAAAGTAGGCATGCTTTCCAATTGAGTATTCAGCTCAACCAGTAAAGTAGATGAAAATTTGAACTATGTAAAGTAATAAGCTCAACATATCTATAAGTGCCAATGCACAGAATGCATGAAAATGTACCATGTACCTCCACTCTCAAGTGCTCAACAACTCGGTACTGTATATGGCCATCCGGCCGAGGGAAGATCCATCTCGGAATATATACACATCGCTGACAACAGTCGCTCAGTACCGAGAAAGGCCATTCCAGCCCTATGAAGAAGATCCATCTCAAGGTATAAATACTTCGGACAAGATCCATGCCTAGGGAAGATCCATCCCTCAAAATATCATCAGCGCTCACTGGGGGTGTGTTACAGACTCCAGAGGGGCTCCTACAACCCAAGCGCTATCAAAATCATCAACATAACCACTGCGGCGTGCAGCCCGATCCCATAACTAACACTCATAATCAGGCTCTCCGCCTCACTCTGTCATCACTCTCCAGTCTCACACACACGGGCTCACAATACCATGAAACTAGCCCGAAAAAATGATATGATGTGCCAAATATTAACAACAGAGACAGAGACATGATATGATATGCATGAATAAGACTGAGTACAGAATATCAATGAAACTAATGACATGACAGCAAGAAACGACCACTCGGTTCTCAACAGTATCATCGTGAAGCCCTAACATGATATCTACCATAATTTACATCACATTTACTTAATCACATGATACAAACACGAATATCAGCAAGAAAGAGTCACTAAGAAGTTCCATGGAATGAGCCAGGCCACAATTCTCACTGTGCATGCCCACGTGCCCATCACGTGGCATGTGCGTCACCTCAATACTAATCACATAACACATAGCTTGGGGTTTTGAACCCTCAGAACTAAGTTTGGAAGCGTTACTTACCTCAAACTGGTCAAATCTCTAATCCGTGACGCTCTTGCCTCTCCACTCGGCCTCTGAACGTCCTCAATCTAACCAAAAGGAATACAATGCAATCAATATAGGCCAAGGGAACAATTCCACACGAAAACTATCAATTTAAACTAGAAATCTCGAAATTCACCCAAACCTTGTCCCCCGGGCCCACTTCTCGGAATCCGACACACATCAGATAACTTGAAAGTCCTTTCACTCACGAGTCCATACATATAAGATTTATCAAAATCTGACTCCATTTGACCCTTCAAATCCTTAATCAAACTCTCTAAAATCCCAAGCCCTAACCCTTTATTTTCACCCTTAATCACCACTAATTACATGATTAAACAACGAGAAATCATCACATATACGAGTTTTAGGGCTCAAGCCACTTACCTTATTGATAAACCCTTGAATTCCTCAAAATCGCTCTCAAAAGCTCCAAAGCCGACAAAAAATGGTTGAAAATTAACCAAATTTCGTGAAGTCCACAATCTATACATTCTTCCCAAAACATGCGCGTATGCGGTCCAACAGTCGCTTCTGCGATGCCGCACCTACGGAAAATCCATCGCAGGTGCGGTTCTCACTTAAATCCTCATGATCCGCTTCTTCGGTCCATTTCTCGCACTTGCCGTCCTGCAGGCGCGAATATTCCTCCGCATCTGTGACTCCTCTCCTGGCCTTTCTTTTCCGCATCTGCGGCTACCCCCAACGCATCTGCGACCTCGCACCTACGGTCCCCACTCCGCAGGTGCGGAAACATCAGAAGCAACAACTTCAGCTGCCTTATTCCATTTCCAAACTCTCCGCTAACCATCTGAAATCATCCCAAGGCCCTCGGAAACTCAATCAATAACACCAACAAGTCACATATCAACATACGAACTTAGTCGAACCTTCGAAACACTCAAAACAACATCAAAACACCTAATTACCCTCGGATTCAAGCCTAAGAACTTCTAAACATCCAAATTCCGCAAACGATACCAAAACCTACCAAATCACGTCCGAATAATTTGAAATTTTGCACACATGTCACAAATGACACCATGAACCTACTCCAACTTCCGAAATTCCATTCCGACCCTGATATCAAAAATTTCACTACCGACCAAAATTGCTGAATTTCCAACTTTCGCTAGTTCAAGCCTAATTCTACCTCGGGCCTCCAAATTAGATTCTGGATGCACTCCTACGTCCAAAATCACCTAACGGAGCTAACAGAACAATAAAAATTCATATCCGACACCGTTTACTCATAAGTGAACATCCGGTTGACTTCTCTAACTTAAGCTTCTACTTTAGAGACTAAGTGTCTCAGTCCACTCCTAAGTCCACTGCGGTCCCGCAGGTGCGAATATTCCTCCGCATCTGCGATTCCTCTCCTGGACCTTCTTTACCGCATCTACGGCTACCCCCAACGCATCTGTGACATCGCACCTACGGTCCCCATTCCGCAGGTGCAGAAACATCAGAAAGAACAACTTCAACTGCCTTATTCCATTTCCAAACTCTCCGCTAACCATCTGAAATCATCCCAAGGCCCTCGGAAACTCTATCAATGACACCAACAAGTCACATATCAACATACGAACTTAGTCGAACCTTCAGAACACTCAAAACAATATCAAAAAACCAAATTACCTTCAGATTCAAGCCTAAGAACTTCTAAACTTTCAGATTCCGCAAATGATGCCAAAACCTATCAATTCATATCCGAATGATCTGAAATCTTGCACACATATCAAAAATGACACGACGAACCTACTCCAACTTCCGAAATTCCATTCCGACCCTGATATTAAAAATTCACTACCGACCAAAATTACCGAATTTCCAACTTTCGCCAATTCAAGCCTAATTCTACCTCGGGACTCCAAATTACATTCCGGACACACTCCTAAGTCCAAAATCACCTAATGGAGCTAACAGAACCATAAAAATTTAAATCGGAGACCATTTACTCATAAGTCAACATCCGGTTGACTTCTCTAACTTAAGCTTCTACTTTAGAGACTAAGTGTCTCAGTCCACTCTGAAACCACTCCGGACCCAAACCAACCAACCTGATACAACACACAACAACTGAATAACACATAAAGAAGCAAAAATGGGGGAAACGGGTCTATAACCCTCGAAACGACCGGCCGGTTCGTTACATCCTCCCTCACTTAAACATATGTGTGTCCTCGAGCGTGCTCAAAGTTGTTCCAAAAGCCATCAAATCGCTGAATGACCTTACCACGCACATACCCTCGGGTGATCCCACGTCACCGTATCCCATATAGGTCTGATAACACAGCATAGCAAAAAAAATTCTTCATCCAACCTAGCCCAAGACTTAGAATCCAAATTTCCACGTCCGAAATTTTCTATAAGATCAGAATACCGTATCTACACACTGTATAAGTCTGAACAAGCTATATCAAACCATAGCCATAACTCAAAATGAAGTCACATGATATCCTATATAACTCAATTACTCGTAGCTATAATCACAGTGGCTGCTCAGAACAACCCAATTCCGGTAACAACCTATCATCAAACAGAGACCTATTCTAACACCTTCATATACTTCCAATGATGAAAGGAACACGCAGAAACCATAACCATTCATTGGATCAACAAGTGATGGAACTCCCTCTCCTTCGATAGGAACTATGAAAAAATTTCTAAGCTGATCAACATCGATATCCTCCCAAATATACCGCAACCATATCCGATAGCACCCATCTAGGTCCGATGACCTCGTCTCATCCACACAACCACTCTAGTGGCATGACACATCAATACAACTTAAAGCCACAACCCGTGCAATCAGCGCACCAATAAGCAACCACTCCAATGTACTCAAACATAGAGAAATGACATCGAATACGAGAACCGTCCCACAAAATCAACGGGTATCACCATAATGCAGTGCTAACAACTCCTCACACACCGCATAACCAAAACACACGAATTAAACACACAAGGATCGTATATCAACATAACTTCGCTGCAATGCATTAGCCCCATCCAAATGTTGGTCCATTTTTATAACTCGCTCCACCTTACTCAAAATCGATAACGATGCAAAATTCGACATCAAGTACCCAAAGTGAATTCCCATAACCATGGAGAATCAGACAGCACCATGCCACACGAAACCCGAAAGAACATAACCACCACGGCTCAATCATGCAATACCCAATTACTCATCTCATTCAAATTCTGCTATAAGACCACAATAGAACCGCACCATGTGTGCCTAAAACCAACAAATCATAACTTCTCATAGCATGGAAGAGTAAATCATGACTCATTCTAGAACACAAATAAGCCCAAAAAGCAGTGAATGGCACATCCCTCACAATAACACTACGAAGCCAATCAATCCGACTCGGTGCAAAAAAACTATCCCAATTGGGCCTACTAATGAACCCCAAATCAATCCGGTCATCCAAAATAGACAAATAACAATCTGAAGGTCCACAATGAATGAATCACAACACATTCTATCAGTTGATTAGCCTTGGCTACGTCTCCACATCCCAGAACTATGAAATCATCTACTCATTAGAGTTCCCAGTCCCCAAATTCATAAAACGCACAAATTACCATATCTGTTCTCAACTCTGCCGCCTGAATGCCTAGTCCTTCTCTAATACACAATCATACCACGAGGAATACCCCTAAAATATGTATGTGTTACAAGGGAAAATCTGAAAGTTCGCAGCCGGCCAACTAGGAGAGTGCTTCCACACAAATGAAGTATCCATAAGTAAAAACACAATGCCTCTTCTGAAACTTACACCTTCATCAAGCCATATCTTGAAGTGATATCATCTATCTGGTCACCTGAGATCGTCCATGCTGCCTAAAAATTTGGAACCTTCCTTTCAAACCCGCATCGTGACCTTGCACCTGCAAATCTCAATACTACGCCTCACACCTCACTTATTACGCCGTCTTATGAAAGATATGACAAATCTAAAGATCCACCCTGACTCGCAAGAAACTATATACTCAATTAGCTAAGAACTTTCCATTTGATTCTATTTTGGAAAAATTAAAATACACCACATGCCCCACGCATCAACAGGAAATATACATCTCAAACCATGGTAGAGACCATCAAGAACTCTCGAAAATCCACTTGCACTTAACCAAACCGTCAGGGCTGAATCCCTCAAATTCAACCAAGCTACGTATGTCGCCAAAACCCAAGGGAATTTCCATGAATCACCTGTAGAATCCTTACCGCATCATAAGAACCCAAAAAACCCCGATCTTACTCATTATCATGCCAATACAATCTACTACCAAGCTATCCTATTTCTCCGAGTTCGTCCTGAATTACCTTCAAATTAATCCTTCTCCTTTCCATAATACCAAAATCCTCAACCAAAACTCACCACATGAGATCCTAGCACAAAACCAAACCGCCCTAAGGCTCATAAGCCACTAAATATTCTCTTTAGCACCCCAAAAGTACCACAGCTTAAACACTTAATCTAAAGAGACTTTCTATGAGTTTAAGGTATCCTTTCCCTTTCCCTGATACCGAAATGTGAATTCCATAATAATATAGAAATGCCACAAGTCTTGACACCATCCAACGTAAATCTTAATTTCTAGCTAAATACAAATCCTGAAGATTCCCAGTTATTACACATAAATCTTGAATCCATCAGAACTATTCTCGAGAGTTATTTACTCTCATCAAATCCTAATTAAACCGACCAAGCGGACCGAACGACCTGTGCCCCATTTGCACACCAACACCTTAGGAAGTAATCCACACTTCTAAGCACCCGAGCAATGCTCTACTCCATGAACACTACATCCTCCACAACTAGCCACTGAATTATTCCATGGCTCCCACATGCCCATAGGGAGAAATATAACCTGTATCCAAAATTTCCCTTACTCGAGCCATCCTCACTCTCAATGCCTGCAGACATAACTGACTCACTAGTATACCCAACTGAAACCAATACACCACAAAATTGTGCAATCAACTCGTCGATGACAGACTCCCCCACTTGGATCGAGGCCATAGATCAAAACAAACAATAGTTCACACTGCCCATACTCCATTACTACCATAATACCGCATTGGGATTCAACTAAATCCTTCCTGAGCTCCTGCAACGCAATCCATCTAATACTTTTAATTATCTGCAAATCTCGCATTCACCATTATAATAGTCATGTCAACTTACACAAGCGATCTAAACTCAAATTGCAACATATATCATTTACTGGTAAAAGAGAACTTGCTACAAAACAACATAAGGGTCACACAACCTCTGGACACCCTGCAGGAGATAACTCCGCCTGCTTAGCCTCAAACTGATATCTCTTTATACCCTTCCAAAAATCATAGCTATTACGCAATCACTTTATCTTCCTGCATTAAAACACAACCAATGCCTACCCTCGAGGCATCACAATACGCGGTATAAGAACCTGAAGGTGATGGCATAACTAACACTGGAGTTGTGGTCAAAGTGGTCTTGAGCTTCTGAAATCTCTCACCACACTTGTCTGACCACATGAATACCCTCAATGGACACCACTTGCCCACGAATGCCACTGAGCTGAGAAAAAATTCACCTTGGACAACTTTGCATAAAGCTTCTCCTCCCTCAATCTATGTAATACAATCCTTAAATGTTGACCATGCTCCTCCTGGCTATGAGAGTACACCAGGATGTCATCAATGAATGCAATAATGAAGGAGTCCAAATATGTCTAGAATACACTGTTCATCAAATGCATGAACGCTACTGGGCGATTGGTAAACCCAACAGACATCATCATGAACTCATAACACAACATGAGGATCTACTTCACTCCACAACTAAACTACATGAGAGGTCCTTCAATACACCCACAACTTGAGGCCATACATCAATTCAAGACAGAAGTCAAACACCTAATAGTTCTTGCTACATCTCCAACAACCCCTTGTTGTCACATTCAAACAATCTGAACCACATAGTCATCCATCACACCATCAAATCATACTCACCACATAGTCATCCAATCACAAAATCCCACCAATAAGGACACAAACGGGCATATAAGTCCCAAATCCACGTGCTCACACAATCGAAATATCAGTACTCAAGCCACAAACAAAACTCGGCCTCAAGCCCTCTAGACTAGCCCATCATCAACATGTTAAAATCACACCTCACACCTCATCCATGGAAATCACAAGTCGTTGATGCACAGTTGATACCGAGCGCATTCGAATACATGGAAGGAATTCAAAGAGTTACGCTTTAGGCTAAATTAATGGATTCGCACGACAAGATTTCAAGAATGTGAGATTTTTCCTAAGGGTTCTGTAGCCTTCGAAGATAAGTACAGACGTGTCCTTACCGATATGCAAGACTCTACTAAACCTGCCCATGACTTGTGAAACCTATGTAACCTAGGCTTTGATACCAACTTTTCACGGCCCAAAAACTAACCCGGTCGTGATGGCGCCCATCGTCAAACTAGGCAAGACGACACACTCCCAAACAATTCGATATTTCATTAAAAGATAGACAATAGCCTTATTTTTTCAAACTAAAATTTTGTAAAAGAGATAAGCTCAAAACCAAAAATGCGGAAAATAAAAGCCCGACATCGTGTGTCACTAAGTCATGAGAAATTACTACAACTGTCCTGAAATATAACAAGACTAACATAGTCTGAGAATTAGCCAAAATACGATAAAAATGGAGATAAGGAAGGAGAAAGGCAGGACTGCAATCACCAGGCAGTTACCTTGCTATCTTCGATGAAAGTTCACGACTAGAATAGTCAACAGCCTCTACCGTGGCCTAAGATACATGGATCTGAACATAAGGTCCAGTGGGTAACTTGAGTACACCAACTCAATAATTAACAAGGCCAAACTATGGAATGATAGGTAGTGAAGGACTAAACCTTAGCAGAAACAAAATTAAACTGTGCAGTAAAGTAGGCATGCTTTCCATTTGAATATTCAGCTCAAGCAATAAAGAAGATGCAAATCTGAACTATGTAAAGTAATAAGCTCAACATATCTCTAAGTGCTAATGCATAGAATGAATGAAAATGTACCATGTACCTACACTCTCAAGTACCACTCGGTACTATATATGGCCATCTGGCCATGGGAAGATCCATCCCGAAATATATACACATCGCTGACAACAATCACTCAGTACCGAGGAAGGCCATTCCAGCCCTATGAAGAAGATCAATCTCCAGGTATAAATACTTCGGACAAGATCCATCCCTCAAAATATCATCTACTCCCACTGGGGGTATGTTACAGACTCCGGATGGGCTCCTACAACCCAAGCGCTATCAAAATCATCAACATGACCACTGCGGCGTGCAACCCGATCCCATAACTGTCAATCATAATCAGGCTCTCGGCCTCACTCTATCATCACCTCTCCAGTCTCACACACAGGATCAAAATGCCATGAAACTAGCCCGAAACAATGATATGATGTGCCAAATATTAACAACAGAGACAGAGACATGATATGATATGCATGAATAAGATTGAGTACAGAATGTCAATGAAACTAATGAGATGATAGCAAGAAACGACCACTCGGGTCTCAACCGTATTAACGGGAAGCCCGTACAACGTCAACACATTTACTTAATCACATGATAGAAACACGTATATCAGCAAGAAAGATTCACTAAGCGGTGCCATGGAATGAACCAGGCCACAATTCTCATGGTTCATGCCCACACGCCCATCACTTGGCATGTGCATCACCTCAATGCTAATCACCTAACACATAGCTCGGGGTTTCAAAACCTTAGAACCTCATTTGGAAGTGTTACTTAGCTCAAACCAGCCAAATCTCTAACCCACGATGCTCTTGCCTCTCGACTCAGCCTCCAAACGTCACAAATCTAACTAAAGCTATACAATGCAATCAATATAGGCAAAGGGAACAATTCCACATGAAAACTATCAATTTAAACTAGAAATCCTTAAATTCACCTGAACCCGGCCCGGCCCACGTCTCGGAATTTGATACAAATCACATAACTAGAAAGTTCTTTCACTCACGAGTTATGTAAAAGATTTATCAAAATCCGACTCCATTTGACCCCTCAAATCCTCAATCAAACTCTCCAAAATCCCAAGTCCTAACCCCTCATTTTCACCCTTAATCACCACTAATTACATGGTTAAACAACGGTAAATCATCACATATACGAGGATTAGGGCTCAAGACACTTACCTTAATGATAAACCCTTGAATTCCTCTTCAAGATCGCTGTCAAAAGCTCCAAAGCCGACAAAAAATGGTGGAAAACTAACAAAATTTCGCGAAGTCCACAATTTATACATTCTTCACAGAACATCCGCATCTGCAGTCCAAGCATCGCTTCTGCGATGCCGCTCCTACGGAAAATCCATTGCAGGTGTGGTTCTCACTTAAATCCTCAGGATCCGCTACCGCGGTCCATTTCTCGCACCTGCGGTCCCGCAGGTGCAAATATTCCTCTGCATCTGTGACTCCTCTCCTGGCCCTTTTTTTCTGCATCTGCGGCTGCCCCCAACGCCTCCGCGACCTTGCACCTGCGGTCCCCACTCCGCAGGTGCAGAAACATCACAAGTAGCAACTTCGGCTGCCTTATTCTAATTCCAAACTCTCCGCTAACCATCCGAAATCATCCTGAGGCCCTCGGGACCTCAGACAATAACACCAACAAGTCACATATAAATATACAAACTAATTTGAACCTTCGAAACACTCAAAACAACATCCAAACATTGAATTACCCTCAGATTCAAGCCTAGGAATTTTTAAATTTCCAAATTCCGCAAACGACGCCGAAACTTATCAAATCACTTCCGAATGATCTGAAATTTTGCACACACGTCAAAAATGACACCACGAACTTACTCCAACTTCTGAAATTCCATTCCGACCCTGATATCTTAAATTCCACTGTCAACCAAATTCACCAAATTTTTAACTTTCGCCAATTCAAGCCTAATTCTACCTTGGGCCTCAAAATTACATTCTGGACGCGCTTTAAAGTCTAAAATCAAGTAACGGAGCTAACGGAACCATAAAAATCCAAATCCGAGACCGTTTACTCATAAATGAACATCCAGTTGAAGTCTACAACTTAAGCATCTACTTTAGAGACTAAGTGTATCAGCCCACTCGGAAACCACTTTGGACCCGAACCAAACCAACCCAATACACCACACTACAGTTGAATTACACATAAATAAGCAAAAATGAGGGAAACAAGGGTATAACCCTTGAAACGACCGGTCGGGTCGTTACAGGAAGACTAATAGGAGCTATTTTAGGTTTCAAAAGAAAAAATTAAGGGTTAAAGCTCTAGATGACCCATCGAGTCATCACAATTGACTTTATTGATATTAAGTTCCGATTGCGATTCCAGGAGTTGGAATTTCTCTTTTGTGTCATTTTGGACTTGCATGCAAAATTTGAGGTTATTCCGGATTGATTTGATATGATTCGACGCGAGTTGTAGAAGTTGAAAGTTTGTATTGCGTTTGAAAACTTATTGGTATGTTCGGACAGGGTCCCGTGGGCCTCGAGTGTGTTTTGAATGGGCTACGTTCCATTACGTCATGCTTTTGAGTTGCTGGTTTCTGGTGTGTCTGTTGTTCTTCGCGATTGCAAAGACGTAGGCGCGCGTTCACGATGCTTTAGTTGTATGTTGTAAGAGTTCGAATCCCTAACTACGTGTTCGCATAATGGAGTTGAGGCTGGTGGAATTTTACTCATCACATTCGCGGTAGTCTATATGCATTCCCGAAGCCTATTGTCATTGTTCATCGCGTTCGCGTAAGAGAAACCATTGGCCAAAATATAAGTACTCTATTTTGAGGGCTTTTGATATTTTACTTTTTGAGTTAGAGAGCTCATATCTGGAAGGTTTTTTAGGGAATTTTTATATGTTGGATTGGGGTAAGTGTTCTTTACCAGGATTTGATTATATTTCATGGTTCTATCTTTGTTTTTGTGTTTAAATTAGCGATTTGAATATGAGAAATTGAGGATTTTGTAAAAACTTTATAAAATGTATAATGATGATTTGAAGGAAAATTTGATGTCGGAATTGGATTACTTTTGTATGGTTGGACACG
Source organism: Nicotiana paniculata (assembly GCA_005239505.1). NCBI lineage: Eukaryota > Viridiplantae > Streptophyta > Magnoliopsida > Solanales > Solanaceae > Nicotiana > Nicotiana paniculata. Next base: position 15,114 of record ML360637.1, read on the forward strand.
TATTAGAATGGGAGTTCAATTTTTTTGAGTTTTGTCGGGTCCCGAGGTGCTGGTCCGGGGTTGACTTTTTGGTTTTCATCAAAGATCGAACCTTTATTATCTAAAATTATTTCCTATAGTTTTTATTTATGATATTAAGTTATTGTGCCTAGGTTCGAGCCGTCCGGAGATTATTTCACACGAGAAGGTCATCTTAGAGTATTAGTTTAGCTTCTTTGAGGTACGTATCTTGCCAAACTTAGTAGGGGAGGGGGAGGGAGGGGGAATAACCCTTAGGATTTGAGTTGTTTTATTTGTGTATGTGAAATCCATGTACGCGAGGTGACGAGTGCGTACTCGGACTTATATGTGTAAATTGACCAGGTTAGACTCTTAGGCTTCTTTCATGTATTTATTTGGAATTGTTATCACGTGTTATATCTTTTATTACTCATGTTTACTTTCATATGCTTTATCTGAAGCTATTGTTGCATTTCACATCATTTACTTGTCAAGTTTACTCTTATGTGGTTTATTTGAAGTTGTTATCTTTTATCATTATGTGACTTACTTTATTGTTGAGTTACTCTTAATTGAAATTATTGTTACATGATACCCTTTTGTTGCCGGGTTATTCTCATGCATTTAGACATAGTTGCTAGTTCGTGCCATTTCATTCATTGTTAGCCTATTTCATACACTAGAATCCGTAGTTTGCCATTTCATGGAAATACTATCATCATCGAGTTATCCTTAAGCAACTAATTGAAGTTGAAGTTATTGAAAGTCATTAATCTATCTTAATTAAAGTTGTGTTTAAAGAGGGTGTTTTTCATTGTTGAATTACTTTCTCATTCATTTTGTTGTTATTTAGATTCCATACACATTGTGTTTGAGCTGTGGGCTATTTGTTGTGGAGGTATTGATATTGTTAGTTCTTTTGGAAAGGTTGTGGTCTACGTGCACTTATGGTACGAGTTGATATTTCGTGTTGTTGTGATGTTAGCACATGTGAATTGGTTGTTGTTATGCAGGGTATAAGGGCATCTTATTGTTGTTGTTATGCGGGGCATAATGATGGTATCTCACTATTGTTTTTTGCGGAGTGATACGGGTGGCTATTATCTTATTGTCCAGGAAGAGTGATAAGGGTGGCTATTATGCAGAGTGATACGGGTGGCTATCAGACTGGTACTAGTGGCTAATGATACTGTCAGGGCGGAGTGATACCTATGGTTGTAAGAGAGATAAGGGTGGCAATGTCAGGGATGATGTGTGATGTCCTGGGGGCATTATCTTGACAATATACATATGATAGTGTGATTTTCCTTGTGTATGTCATACACCTTATGTGACTTGTTGTGTTGCTTTCAATGAGTTACTCGATATCTTTAATATTACTTGTTGACTTGGGCTATACTAGTACACTCACATAAGCATACACCGTAGCATGCCACTTATACTGGCTAAAGAGTATGAAACTTAACATTTATTGATCATGCCCATGTATTCTTGTATTATCTTCTTTCATTTTGATATTGAGCAAGTGACCATACCTGGCAAATTGTGATATTTAGCCAGTGACTATGCCAAACGGATTGTAATAGTGAGCCAGTGACCATGCCGGGCGGATTGTGATTGCGATCCTATAATCATGTCAAGTTGATTGGGATATTGGAACGTGAGTTTTCTGTGCGGTTGTGATTAGAAATTTGTGCACAAGCTGTCATGAGCATATGATTTGTGGTTTGAGACTCGCGACTTGTGATTATGAGATGAGGTATCTCGGAGTAATTTCATTGCGAAACTTGTCTTAGAACGACTTGATTAATTGGTTGTCATTTGTGTTCTTTATTTGGTTTCAATGGTACTTTCACAATGTTCTTATTATTTTACTGTTCATATCACATGTTTCTTGTTGTTTCCATTTACTGATTCCTTATCTTCATTATTAGCTCTATACTTCTATACTGCACATGTTATTTGACTAGTAGGTGTCTTGACTTGTACCTCGTCAATACTCCACCGAGGTTAGTCTTGATACTTACTGGGCACCGATCGTGGTGTACTCTTGCTACATTTCTGCACATTTTTGTGCAGATCCAGGTAAGGGAGATATCGAACTCCGACGGAGATAGCTTATTGACCGCGAGGATTTAAGATAGAGCTTCTTGTATGTCGGAATCCCTTGGAGTCCTTTCCTTTCATTGTACTGTCAGCTTGTTATTTGAACAATTGTATTTCGATCTTTAATATCTTTCCATGTATTCAACTAGAGTTTGTGACTCTGTATTACCTAGTGTTGGGAGGTTGTAGTGATTATTTATGTCTAGGCTTATTTTACATGTATTTCGGTATTATATATAATTTTCTGATTTTAATATCATTATTAAATTATCTTAATTGTGGTAAGTAACGGCTTACCTAGTCTTAGAGACTAGGTTCCATCACGATGCCTGAAGCGGGATTTTGGGTCGTGACAATTTGGTATCAGAGCTCTAGGTTCATAGGTTCTATGAGTCACGAGCAAGTTTAGTAGAGTCTTGCTGATCAATATGGAGACGTATGTACTTATCTTCGAGAGCCTACGAAAATATTAGAAAAGCTCCACTTCTTTCATTTAGTAGAGTTTAGTAGTGATAGGAAACTAATAGGAAAGCTATTACGAGTCACGAGCAAGTTTAGTAGAGTCTTGAGGATTGATTTTGAAGTTTGAGCCTTTCTATATTTATTCTGTCACAGATGTGAGGACACACACTATCGAATTAGATAGGAAAACACCCGCACCCTTTTCTAGATCCGTGAGAGGCCGAGGCCGAGGAGGTGCACGTGTAGCAGCTAGAGCACCTACCAGAGCAGTAGTTGAGGAGCCACTAGTAGCTCCGATTGTGGAACAGAAACTGGAGGCACCTTTTGTTACCCTCGAACTTCAAGAGACTTTAGCCTAATTCCTAAGCATGTTTGGTACATTGGCTTAGGTGGAATTGATCTCCATTGCACCAGCTACTTCACAGATTGGGGTAGGATCTTAGACTACCGCCGCCCGTACTCCAGAGCAGCAGGATCCTGTTGGTCATACTGCGGGTGTGGTGCTGGTACATCCTGTTATTCCGATTCAGCCTGAGGTTGGGCCAGGGGCATCAGATGAGGAGTAAAAGAGGCTTGTGAGGTTCAAGAGGTATAGTCCACCAACTTTTAATGGCACTGTTACTGAGGATGCAAGGGTTTCTTAGATAAGTATCAACGTATTCTCTACACCATGGGTATTTTGGAGGTGAGTGGAGTTACTTTTACTACATTTTTGCTTTCAAGGGCAGCGTATCAGTGGTGACAGGTTTATAAGGAAGGTAGGCCAGCTGATGAAGCACCACTCACTTCGACTGAGTTTTTAGAGATGTTCTTGAGGGAGTTTGTTCCCTAGACCCTCCAGGATACGTGGCGCACAGAGTTCGAGTAACTACGTCAGGGCACCATGATGGTGTTAGAGTATGTCATCAGGTTAGTGAGTTATCCCGTCATGCACCTACTTTGGTTCCTATAGTCACATAGGAAGTCCACAGATTTATCGAGGGGCTTATTTATGGTCTTAGATTAAGCGAGGCTCGGGGGTTGGAGACTAACACTCCATTTCAGTAGGTTGTGGAGATTGCCGGGTGGTTATAGAGTATTCGGGGTGAGGAGAGGGAGGATAAGGAGGTCAAAAGGTCTTGAGGTTCCAAAGCATTCAGTGGATTCTACTTTTCAGCTATGACCCAGCACTGCGGTGGCTCGGGAAGTCGGCCAGTCTAGTTCACACTTGAAACTACTCGTGGAGCTCCAGTTAGTTTGGGACCTCAGGATACTCATATGGGGAAAAAATCTTTTAGTGCGCTACCAGCATGGGGTTCCTACAATGTTTATTCTTGTTATTCGGCACAGGCTCAATACGATCGGCCATGCCCACGCCCATAAAGAGGTTGTTATGAGTGTGGCGACACTAGACACAACATGAGAGATCTTCCTATACTCGGGAGAGGTGGATTTCATCAAAGAACTCATGCTTTCGGATCCATTCCATTTGCTACTCCATCTGCACAACCAACTAGGGGTGGAGGACAAACGGAAAGAGGGCGCCCTAGAAGGGAATGCTCTGCCCATTGATATGCATCTGTGGTATGGTTGAGGCCGTTGTACCATATGGTGTTGTTACAAGTACGATTTTGATTTTTCATAGAGGAGCATCGAGCTTATTTTGATCTAGTTTTATTTATCGGTGTGAGTTTGCTTATCGGCCTTATATATATGTGTGAGTTCCATGATATTTGTACTCTGTTTATATGTTTACCTCTGTTGAGAGATTCTATAGTGGTAGCTCGTGTCTATCGCCTTGTTTTGTTCACCACTAAGAGTCATGAGATTAGGATGAATTTTTTGTTACGCATTACAGTAGGTTTTGATGTGATTTCTGGATGGTTTGCTTACGATTTATGATGTAGGTGCTCTACTGGTGAGGGATGTTCGTTACGTATTATGATTTTGTTTTTCAAATTTAGTAAGTGAATGTTTTTAGTTGGTATGATGTTTATTCTACCTGTGATTCAAAGTCGGGGATAAGATCCTCGCGTTTTCATGTGGTTTGATATGTTTGAACCGGGCTACGTGCCATGGTGGAGTTATATTAGGATGAGATCCTTGTGATTAGTACATGTGTTTTGATTCTCCATTATGGAATGGATTTGTAGTATGGTACTGATAAGGAGTTGTGCCTGTCGAACTTATGTTATATCTCTCTCGTGTATTTCTCTTTCAATGTTCAATCATATTCGCATTGTGCTTATTGGGTTTTAGCTTGCCATGTGAGTGCCCAGGTAGTGTTGGGTGTGACTTATTGATTTGGGTGAATGGTTATGATGTCTTCATGTTTCTTGCATCGTTTTCAGTGTTGTGAAGGTTTGGGACAAGGTTTTAGTTGATATGACATTTTTGCTGGTGTTGGATTTGATTATGGGCAGCTATGGTGGTAAGAGATGTTGTTATGGGAATAAGTGCAACATATTACGTTGTGTGGTTATACCTTGTGGGTGTATGCATGAGTTGTGACAGCTGATTGAGTTTGATACAATGTGTTTATGTGGGAATCGGGTCTTTGTGAAATGATCAGAATGTGAAAACTTTTGTTGTAAGGGTTATCGGGCTTATGCAGATTGAGGTGACGTGGGATCACCCGCAAGTATATGTATGGTGAGTTCATTCAGTGATTTCGTGGCTTTGGACCGATTCTTTTCACGTTCGAGGATGGAAATTTATTTAAGAGGGGGAGAATGTTACGACCTGACCGATCGTTTTGAGAATTAGCGTCTCATTAGATGGTTTAAGGTCTTGAGTATATTTGTATTGTGTAATATGCTCTAGTAGGTCAAAAGGATTTACAGGTATATTGTCTAGGTTTTCTTACTATGTATATGCGTTGATTGATCCGGGATCCACATTATCATATGCTACACCCTTTGTGGCTAATAAGTTTGGCGTTGAACCTGAATTGATAAGTAAACCACTTGCGGTATCTACTTTGATATGAAATTCTGTGATTGGTAGAAGGGTATATAGAGGTCGCACAGTGATGATTTATAGACGTCAAACCTCAGCGAATTTATTTGAATTAGAAATGGTTGATTTCGATGTGATAATGTGAATGGACTGGTTGGTCTCATGCTATGCAAATGTTGATTGTCGTACGAAGATGGTTAGGTTTCAATTTCCTGATGAACCCGTCATCGAATGGAAGGGGAACATTGCTACACCGAAAGGTTGGTTTATTTCCTATCTTAAGGTAAGGAAGATGATCTGAAAATGTTGCATTTATCATCTTGTTCGCGTTAGGGATGTGGAGGCAAAGCTGCCTACTCTACAATCAATCCTTATGGTCAATGAATTTCCAGATGTTTTCCCAGATGAACAGGACTTCCTCTTAAAAAGGAGATTGAGTTTAGCATTGATGTGTTGCCTGACACTCGACCCATATCTATTCCTCCATACAGGATGGCCCCGACAGAGTTGCAAGAGTTGAAGGAGCAGTTGAAGGACTTGCTCGATAAAGGCTTCATTAGGCCTATCACTTCACCTTGGGGTGCGCTAGTCCTGTTCGTACGGAAGAAAGATGGTCGTTAAGCATGTGTATCGATTGTCGACAGTTGAATAAGTTTACTAGAAAGAACAAGTATCCACTTCCAAGGATTAACGACATGTTTGACCCACTCCAGGATACCAAGTATTTCTCCAAGATTGACTTACGTTCAGGGTATCATGGAGGTGAGGGTTAAGGAGAAGGATATTCCAAAGACAACCTTCCGGACAAGATATGGGAACTTTGAGTTGTTGCTGATGTCGTTCGGGATAACAAATGCCCCAACAGGTTTTATGGATCTCATGAATATTATATTCAGGCCCTATCTTGATATGTTCGTGATCGTATTCATTGATGACATTTTGGTGTATTCTCCTTCGGAGGCGGAACATGCGGGCCACTTGCGGATAGTATTATAGATGCTTCAGGATCGTAAGTTATATGCTAAGATCTCTAAATGTGAATTCTGGATGAACTCAGTAGAATTCCTTGGCCATGTGATATCTGAGGATTGTATTAGTGTCGACACTCAAAAGATCGATGCAGTAAAGAATTGGCCAAGACATACAACACCATTAGAAGTCCGCAGCTTCCTGGGGATAGCAGGATATTATAGGCAATTTGTAGAAGGGTTTTACTCTATATCAACACCATTGACTAAGTTAACACAAAAAGCTACTAAGTTCCAGTGGTCTAACACTTGTGAACGATGTTTTCAGGAGTTAAAGAATTGATTGACATCTGCACCAATGCTCACTCTCCCAGAAGGAACAGAAGGTTATGTGGTATATTGTGATGCCTCATGTATAGGTTTGGGGTGCGTATTGATGCAACATGGGAAGGTGATCGCTTATGCATCAAGAAAATTGAAGGAGTATGAAAAGAATTACCCGACCCATAATTTGGAATTGGCTGCAGTAATATATAATTTGAAGATATGGCGGCACTACTTATACGATGTCCATGTAGACAGCTACACAGATCACAAGAGTTTACTATAAATATTCAAGCAGAAGGAGTTGAATTTGAGGCAACGTAGGTGGCTTGAATTACTGAAATATTACGATGTTGAGATATTGTACCATCCCGGTAAAGCCAGTGTAGTGGCATACGCTCTCAGTCGTAAGTCAATGGGAAGCTTAGTACACATTGAGGCAGGAGACATCGGTTGACTAAAGAGCTTCATCAACTAGCCAATATGAGAATCAGATTGTTAGACTCTGATGACGGAGGTGTTACTGTATAGAATACATCAGAATCATCTATGGTAGCCGAGGTAAAAGCACGACAATATGAAGATCCTACCTTAGTACGATTGGGAGAGAGCATTCAGCAGCGTAAAATTACGGCTTTTGAGATCGGAGTAAATGGAGAACTGAGATATCAGGGCCGATTATGTGTGCCTAATGTGGCAGGGTTGAGAGAGAAGATTATGATTGAGATTCATCAATCCCGATATTCCATCCATCCCGGATCGACAAAGATGTATCGTGTTGTTATGGAGTAGTATTGGTGGGATAAAATGAAGAAGTCTATTGCAGAATTTGTAGCCCAATGTCCTAATTGTCAACAAGTAAAAATCGAACATCAGAAACCCAGTGGATTGCTTCAGAATATAGAGATTCCGACCTGGAAATGGGAGGTGATTAATATGGACTTCATTATTGAATTACCTCGCTCTTATCATAAGTTTGACTCCATATGGGTGATAGTTGATCGACTTAAAAAATGTGCCCATTTTTTGCCAGTTAAGACAACTTATGCAGCTGAAGACTATGCGAAGTTGTATATGAAGGATATTGTTAGGCTTCATGGTGCGCCGATATCTATTATATCAGACTGAGGAGCGCAGTTTGCAGTTAACTTTTTAAGGTCATTTCAGAAGGGTTTAGGCACACAAGTGAATCTCAGCATTGCATTCTATCCACAAATTGACGGACAGGCTGAACGTACCATCCAAACACTTGAAGATATGCTACGAGCATATGTTCAGTATTTCAAGGGGAATTGGAATGACCATATTCCACTCATAGAATTTTCCTATAATAATAGCTACCATTCCAATATTAAAATGGCCCCGTATGAGGCACTATACGGGAGGAGAAGTAGATCACCACTTGGATGGTTCGAAGTCGGTGAAACAAAACTATATGGGCCAGATTTGATTCACCAAGTCATTGATAAGGTGAAACTGATACAAGCGAGGCTGAGGACGGTGCAAAGCAAGCAAAAGTCTTATTTCGATGTCCGACGTCGTGATCTGGAGTTTGAGGTTGGTGATTGGGTTTTCCTGAGGTTCTCACCGATGAAGGGTGTTATGTGTTTTGGGAAGAAGTGTAAGATGAGTCCGCGGTATATCGGTCCGTACAAAATTCTTGGACGAATTGGACATGTTGCTTATGAGTTAGAATTTCCATCCGAATTGGAATTTGTCCACCCGGTATTCCATGTATCTATGTTGAGGAAATGTATTGGAGACCCTTCTCGGGTCGTCCCTATCAAAGATGTACAAGTTACAGAGGATCTATCATATGAAGAAGTGCCAGTGACTATATTAGATCGACAAGTCCACAAGCAGAGAACAAAGGATGTAGCTTCCGTCAAAGTATTATGGAGGAACAAGAACATGAAAGAAATGACATGGGAAGCAGAAGAGGAGATGAAGTCTAAATACCCTTACTTGTTCCAGATTCAATATAACGAGGATGCCGGGGGGATGCATGATGCATTAGAAGGTGAGATGGCTCTATGTGGTAAGTAGTAGCTTGAGAATACTCTTCCTTAATGCAAAATGATGATATACAGATAATTTACATATTTGTAATGCTTGGTATAGCCTTGTGTGACTATACGTTGGGTTTAACTGCTTGCATGTTTGGCTAGTGTCCATTTTATAGGGAAACTCGGCCGAAAATTTCCGTAGGGATCCATGATGAGTTAGGCTCCACATAAACCCTTCCATTCGAGGACGAATGTTCCTAAGGGGGGAGGTTGTTACAACCCATATTAACGTACGTTGATTCATTCCATTAGTTAGTCGATGTAAATCTGAGAAAAGATTATCTTTGTGGTGATAAGAAGTTAAACCTATTGGTCTTAAATGATACAAGAGTGTATAAGGGTGATTAACAAGTATTAGAAGTTAAACGAATTGAGGATGTTGTAACCACTATTTTCGGGTAAACCTAGGGGTGCTTAATATTCTCAAGAGGTCGTGTTTTAAGGTATTTGAATCATATAATATCCGTATCATAAGTCTTAAATCCAAACGAGTTATGAAACAAAAGTCGACAAAAGTTGTCGCAACTTATGTTCATAATTTTACATAAACTTTAGGTCAAATGTTACTAAGCTCTTCTCCTAATTTTCTTGGAATTAAGGGGTTATCTACCCACCGAATTGAAGATCTATGAGTCTAGTTTCCAATACATTAAACTGTTTATCAATACGACACAGAGTAGAGAGATATATGCATTGTTGCGAGACTACACATGCTGCTAGGTGACAAGTAGGTATGTCACCTACTTGGTTAAATGAGAGCCCAAAAAGAGAAACTTTCGGGTCAGACAGAGAGCTCATTTAAAGGATTATCGCCTGCAATATAACCCTCATGATATATCACAAATAACCAGACCTTAACCCTTGTAAACTTCCTCCCAAAAATTACCCACAAACCATAATTGATTTTCTCTCCCTTTCAAGTTCTAATTTTGGGGCAAAAACTAGAGTTTGATGAACATTGATAATGGATGAGTTATCCAACAAGTAAGGTAAGTTTACTGCTCTCTTTCATCCATCTTTTCTGCTGTAAATTCATGGTAATTCATTCTATACTTGTAAGAACTCACAGGACGGTAATCGGAAGCTGTGATTCGAGTTATTCACTTGTTGAAGATATTCGTGTGATAGTGTGATTTCCTTGTGTATGTCATACACCTTATGTGACTTGATGTGTTGGTTTCAATGAGCTACTCAACGTTTTTGATATTTCTTGTTGACTTGGGTTGTACTAGTACACTTGCACAAGCAAACACCGTAGCATGCCCCTTATACTAGTTCAGGAGTATGAAACATAAAATTTATGTATTCTTGTATTATCTTCTTTCATGTTGATATTGATTCTGTGACCATGCCGGGAAAATTGTGATTGTGAGCCTTTGATCATGCCGGGTGGATTGGGATAGTGAGCTTGTGACCATGCCGGACGAATTGTGATTGTAAGTCCGTGCTCATACCGGGTGGATTGGGATATTGGAACATGAGTTGTTCGTACGGTTTTGATTAGACATGTGGGCACAAGGTGCCGTGAGCATATGATTTGTATTTTGAGACTCATGACTTATGATTATGAAATGAGGTATCTCGGAATGATTTCATTGCGAAACTTGTGTTAGAACGACTTGGTTAATTGTTTGTCATTTTTGTTCCTTATTTAGCTTCAATGGTACTTTCACGGTGTTCCTATTACTTTATTGTTTATATTACATTTTGATTCTTGTTGCCATTTATCGATTGCTGCTTTTCATTATCATCTCTGTACTTCTAATACTACAATTGTTATTTTGACTAGTAGGTGTCTTGACTTATACCTCGTCACTATTCCATCAAGATTAGTCTTGATACTTACTAGGTACCGATCGTGGTGTACTCATACTACAATTTTACATATTTTTGTCGAGATCAAGGTATTGGAGATATCGAACTCAGGCAGAGTTAGCTTATTGATCATAAGGATTCAAGGTAGAGATGCTTGGTCGTCGCAGTCCCTTGGAGTCCTTTCCTTTCATTGTACTGTCAGCTTCTTATTTGAACAATATTATATTTCGATTCTTGATATCTTTCCATCTATTCAGCTAGAGTTCGTGACTCTGTATTACCTAGTCTTAGGAGGTTATAGTGATTATTGCCACGTAGGCTTATTTCACATTTATTTTGGCAATTTTTATAATTCTCTGGTTTTAATTTCATTGTGAAATTGGCTTAATTGTGGTAAGTAATCGGCTTACCTAGTGTTATAGACTATGTGCCATCACGACGTCCGAGGTGAAATTTTGGGTCGTGACAATTTATGCTTCCAATTAATTTATCTTAGTAGTATTTACTTATTATTTCATGTTGCATGTCGTTAATTGTTTAGTTAGAATTGATATATTATTTTTCTAAATTGTTGAATAATGTTATGACATTATATTTATAAATATTAATTTATTTTATGAAACGTGCATTCCTTGGTGTTATTACAATACATATGTTTTTAGTTTTAATAATTAATTAAACTAAATATTATTAATTTACAAAAAAAAATATTAATTATTTTTATAATATTAATTAGAAATATATCATTACTAATTAATGTATATTCAAGAAAAAATATTTATATTAAATACCAAATTTTATATCATTTATACTTATAAGAAATTATTTATAGGAATATATTTATTATATTAACTTTTAAGTTTTGATAATTTCTTCATTTATAATTTAACCTAATTATGTAATTACACTTATGCAACCCAGCAATATGTTTGTGATTACGTTATAACAAACAAATATGCCATTATATTGTGTAATTATTAAGCTGTGTAATTATTACCCTAATTATTACACCAATTCTAATTACCGAATGGCATTCCGAACATGCCCTTAAAATTTAAAATTAGACGTATGCGGTAGCTTCCCAAAGGATCCAAATGTGTAAAGAAATGTTTCAATCCCACTACAATGGTTTAAGGTACTTGGGAAATCCCTATAATTAAACTGTAATTGGAAACGATAAAATCATTCTTGATACACGTAAAACCAATTTTATCCTAACATTGAATTGTTTCTTTAAAAAATAATTAGTTTTCTAAGGGCATGAAGGTCGGATAAGATTGTAGGGATATTTTTGTCGTTTAATATTTAATGTTTCAATATTTGTACTTTTATAATAACTAGTCTCTATATTAGTGTGTTGGAGAAATACGTATTGGAAATAATGAACTTTCAATCGCTTACACTGTTGAATATGCACAAAATAGGAAGTTTAATAATCAATTCTTGAAAATAAAAATAATATAGTATATAATTCAAATCAAGTTATCAATAACGTTTTGACATAATATAGGGGGGAAACATGGAACTAATTAAATATTTTAGAATTACAATGTTAATGTGATTAAAGTTGTAAACACACTATAAAATAAAATATTATTCACTATTGTTTGTGAAACGATGCTAAATATGTATGAAGTTCAATAATTCTTAAAACAAAAAGAACAGTACATGTTATCAAAACCAATTCATTAATAAAGTTTTGACACAATCTACAGATAAAATGAAACTAAACGTTTTGAGAATTATGTTAAAAGATTTAAAATCACTTCGAGAATGCAACAAACACTTATGGGAAGGTATATTAAAAATTTGTGATCACGCCACGTAATAAATTAACTCTGAATAACCTGAGGCGTAAACATTGCTATGTGTGGTGAATTTTATACTTAGGTTCTGTAGAGAAGAATTAAGAAATATCTAATATTTGACTTGTTTTGTTTCTAGTCCATAATTAACTTTTTGAACTATATAAAATATTGTATACGATCAAAATCGGGTTTGTCCTGGAACGAGGCAGGCCAAGGTTTGACCCCATGTTATATCGGACCGCGGTATAAAGTTAGATTATCGAGCTCGTAACCCGGAGACCGATCGAGATCGAGATCAAGGTCGGCCAAAATCAAAACCAGACAGGAAAGAGATCGAGCAAGATCGAAGGAAGTTTACCGAGCCAAATAACAGAAAGCCAAAATATCCGCAATCGGGCGAGGCGCTCACGGGGAAAATCTCGCCACGTATTAGGTTGAGGCCGATTAATTAGCTAATTATGAGATTTCTTGTTGTATTTAACATTGTATCAAAGGTAGGACTCCCCTACTATATAAAAGGGGTCTGATCATTTGTAAAAGACACCACATTCACGCAATACAAAGCAATATACTACTTTTCTCTTAAGCTTTCAATACTCTGTTTCCCTGTTCATATTTTCCAGTAGAATATTTGTTTGGTTCGAGGTAGATCTAACTCGAGGGCCAAAGCTGCACATCTTATTTGATTTGCTTTATTTTTCTTTATAGTCAATTTTTTATATCAATTTATATACTTTCTCAGTTTGTGCCATGTGAAATCACGTATCCTTAAAACCACATATAAATTCAATTATTATCCGTTTTAGGGTAAACAGTTTGGCACCCACCGTGGGGCTAAGGATAATAGTGATTGCCTAGTACTAACTTTCGTAACACACACTATTTTATACTTGTTATTGTGAGTATCTTTGATTTCAGGATCAGCGTGTCGAACTCTCAACAAGCGCCCACACATACTGACAATGTCCTTAGTTTCCACAGCGAGAATGAAATCATAGAAGCCCTAAGGAATGAAGTACCTCCAATTGAACTCAATAAAGTACAAGTCGTAGACCCAATCGACGTCAGTTCCCATATTTCCATTAATGCAAATATGGCAATCGACCTCGAGAATAGTGTCAGTAGACACGATGGATCAGCCGGTCAGAATGCATAGGGCGGCGAGGAAGGCAGGATTAACCTTCGAGTGATATTCAAAATTTTGCAGGCTCAACAAGCTGCAATAGTACAACTCCAAAATAAGAACCATCAGGGTCAAGCCCGAGCCATCGCAAGAAATTGTTCATTCGGCCGTATCGATGCGAAAAAGATCAAACGAAAATGAATCAGGGATCGACGCCACTATCACGAAGATGATCCAGGAGATGAAAAAGTGAGTTGAATCGGGAGAGAATAAGATTGAATCAAATGACAAGAAGGTGGAAACCTATAACTCCAAGTTTGATCAAATACCGGGGGAACCACCGATTTTGAAGGGTTTGGATTCAAAGAAGTTCGTGAAAAATCCCTTCCCCCGAGCGCTGCTCCTAGACCAATTCTCAAGAAGTTCCGCATGCCAGAAATTCCCAAGTATAATGGAACGACCGACCCCAACGAGCATGTAACTTCTTACACATGTGCAATTAAGGGGAACGATCTGGAGGACAATGAGATCGAGTCTGTATTGTTGATGAAGTTAGGAGAGGCCCCATCAAAGGAGGAAATGATATGGTACCATAATCTTATACCCAACTCCATTGATTCTTTTTCCATTCTTGTAGATTCCTTCATTAAAGCACACGTCGAAGCTATACAAGTCGAGACTAGGAAGCCGGCCTCTTCAAGGTAAAACAGAAAGATAACGAGATGCTTAGAGATTTTTGTGTCTCGGTTCCAGATGGAACACATGGATCTACCTCTAGTTGCCAATGATTGGGTCGTTCAGGCCTTCACTCAAGGGTTAAACGTACGACGCTCGGTGGCATCACAACAATTTAAGCAGTACTTGATCGAATATCCAATTGTCACTTGGGCTGATGTGCATAATCGATATCAGACAAAGTGTAACGACCCAGTCGGTCGTTTCGAGAGTTATAGCCCCTTTCCCCCCATTTCTGCTTCTTTATGTATTGTTCAGCCATATTGTATGGTATTGGGTTGGTTGGTTTGGGTCCGCAGTGGTTTTGGAGTGGAATGAGACACTTAGTCTCATATTTAGAAAGTTAAGTTGGAAAAGTCAACTGGAAGTTGACTTATGAGTATAAAATATCTGATTGGGGTTTTTATGGTTCGGATAGCTCCGTTAGGGGGATTTCGGACTTAGGAGCGTGTTCGAAATGTAATGTGGAGGTCCGTGGTATAAATAGACTTGAATTGGCGAAATTAGAAAAATTTGGTGATTTCGGCCGACATTGGAAAAAAATTAGATATCGGGTCGAAATGGAATTTCGGAAGTTGGAGTAGGTTCATAAGTCCCTTTTGGCGTGTGTGCAAAATTTGGGGTCATTCGAGCATGATTTGATTTGTTACGGTGTCGGTGGCAGAATTTGGGAGTTTATGAGTTCTTAGGCTTAAAATCCGAGGTAATTTGGTTTTTTGGTGTTGTTTTGAGTGATTCGTAGGTTCGACTAAGTTTGAATGATTTTATAGGATACGTTGGTGCCTTTGGTTGAGGTTCCGGAGGTCTCGGGTGTGTTTCGGGGTGAGTTTTGGACAAGTTCGAGAAATCCCGGAACTCAGATATTTCTTATAGTATTTTGCAGTCGCAAACCTCAGCAGAATTTTGTGGACCGCGGTAGGATTTCACAGTCAGCGATAGGATTTTGCAGTCAGCAGTAGAGGCTGGCGCGAACCGCATAAGTTTGTTCGCGATCACATGAGATTGGGATTTTTGTAGTTGCGGTAGGAATTTCACGGACCGCGGTGAGGGGTACGCGGTGGAAGTTCGCGGACCGCATAGTGAAGATCAGAGGGGTGTACTATAAATACGGGAATTAGGGCATATATCACATTTTGGACCAAGGGAGCTCAGTTTGTGGTGATTTTTTGAAGGTTTTTCAAGGAATTTATCAGGGTAAGGGATTCTAACTCGGATTTGGTTAATATATATGAATATATCATTGATTTCATCATTTGATTAGTACTTGAGGTGGAAATTTGGGGAAAAATTTGTAGAAACTTCATAAAATGGATTTTTGGAATTTGAATGTCGATTCGAAGTCGGATTTTGATAAATTTGGTATGGTTAGACTCGTGAGAGAATGAGTTTCCTAGTTTTGTAAATTTTATCAGGTTTTAAGATGTGGGCCTGGGGGCCGGGTTTTACCTAATTCAGGATGTTTGGTCTAATTTGATAATTTTCATGTGGGATTCATTCCTTTAGCATATATTGATGATGATGTGCTGAATTTGGATAGATTCAGAGTGTTTGGAGGCTGACTTGAGCGGAAACAACTTTGCGGAGTAGGATTTTTGCTTGATTTAGGTAAGTAATGCTTCCAAATTTGGTTACGAGGGATTGAAACCCCGAGCTATGTGTTATGTGATTAGTATCGAGGTGACGCACATGCCAAGTTGCCGGCGTGTGGGCATGCACCGTGAGAATTGTGGCGTGATTCATTCCATGGAACCGCTTAGTGATTCTTTCTTGCTGATATCCGTGTTTCTATCATGTGATTAAGTATATGTGTTGCAACTTATGTTAGATATCCTGTTAGGGCTTCACGTCGATACTGTTGAGACCCGAGTGGTTGTTTGTTGCTGTCATCTCCTTTGTGTCATTGATATTCTGTACTCAGTATTATTCATGCATATCATATCATGTCTCAGTCTAATTTGTTATTAATTGGCACATCATATCATTGTTTCGGGCTAGTTTCATAGCGTTGTGAGCCCGTGTGTGTGAGAATGGAGAGTGACGACCGAGTGAGGCCGAGAGCGTGATTATGAGTGACAGTTATGTGATCGGGCTGTACGTCGCAGTATTTATGTTGAGAATTGCTATAGCGCTTGGGCTGTAGGATGGATTTTATTAAGGGATGGATTTTCCTGGATATGGATTTGTCTGAAGTATTATTGAGAGATGGATTTCCCCTGACATGGATTTGTCCGAAGTATTATTGAGGGATGGATTTTACCGGATATGGATTTGTCCGAAGTATTGATACATGGAAATGGATTTCTCCACAGGCCTGGATTACCCTTTTTCCTCGGTACCGAGTTACTATATAGTCAGCACCGAGTATGTTCCGGGATGGATTTCCCTGGGCCGGATGGCCATATGTGGTACCAAGTGTTTGAGCACTTGAGAGTGGGAGTATATGGTACATTTACATGCATTCTATGCAATTCCACTTAGAGACATGCTGAGCTTATCACTTTACATTGTTCTAATTTGCATCTACCTTGCTTCTTGAGCTGAACACTTGAATGGAAAGCATGTCTACTTTACTGACAATTTGGATTTCGTTATCTATTGAGGTTTAGTCTATCACTACCTATTAGTCCATAGTATGGACTTTTTACTTACTGAGGTGGTGTACTCACGTTACCCCCTGCACCTTGTGTGCAGATTCAGGTATCTCAGGCCACGGTAGCGGCTGTTGACAATTCCAGTCGCGGACTTCAGTGGAGATAGCGAGGTAGCTGCCTGGCGATCCCAGTCCGGCCTTTCTCCTTCCTTATGTTGCTTTTAGAGTATTTTGACTATTCTAAGACTATGATGTCTTATTATATTATAGAACAAATATAGTATTGGATCATGACTTTGTGACACCCAATGCTGGGGTTTATTTTCCGCATTTTTGGTTAGAGTTTATCTCTTTTCGCATATTTCAGTTTGAAAAAGGCTATTATCTAAAAAATTTATGAAATATCAAGTTGTTTGGGAATGTGTAGGCTTTCCTAGTTCCACGATCAGCGCCATCACGACCGGGTTGGTTTTGGGTCGTGACAAATTTTTATAAGAGCCTAGGTTACATAGATCTCACAAGTCATGACCAGGTTTAGTAGAGTATTGTTGATCGGTGTAGAGACATCCGTACTTATCTTTGAGAGGCTGCAAAACCCTTAGGAAAAGTCTCACATTATTTAATTCTTGTCGTGCGAATCCATTGATTCTGGTAAAGAAACTCCTATTGTTTCATTCTCTCATAGATGGTGAGGACACGTACTACCGGACAGGATGACCAGCCCCCAGTTAGGCCCGTGCGAGGCCGAGGCTGTGGTAGGGGTAGGGGTGTAGCCCGTGCAGCATCCGGGACAGTACTTGTAGACCCTCATGTTGCTCTAGATCAGGTCCCAACCGCAAATACACCAGCGGGACCAACTCAGGCTCCCTAGTGCCTATTGTGAGTCCTGGCCTTCAGGAGGCCCTAGACCAGATTGTATCAGTGTGCATTGGCATGGCCCAGGAGGTCTCAGTTACTATGGCCGCGACTACTTTTCAGGAAGGGGGAGGCACTCAAACTCCCACCGCCCGTACGCCCGAGCAGGTTGTTCAGGGACTTCAGACACCAGAGGCACCACCAGCCCAACCAGTTGCACCTGCTCAGGATTCTGTGGTTCCAGTCATGCCCGATGACGAGCAGTGTAGATTGGAGAGGTTTGGTAGACTTCAGCCTACAACTTTCAGCGGTGCAGAAAGCGAGGACGCCTAGGGTTTCTTGGATAGGTGTCAGCGTATTCGTCGGACATCAGGCATTCTGGAGACAATCGTGGGGTCTAATTCACTACCTTCCAGTTCTCGGGAGTTGCCTTTACTTTGTGGGAGGCTTATGATAGGGGTAGGCCTATTGGTGCAGCGCCCCTTACCTGGTAGCAGTTTTTTCGTTCTCTTTCTGGAGAAGTATGTGCCACAGTCCCGCAAAGAGGAGCTGCGTAGATAGTTCGAGTAGTTGCTTCAGGATGATATGACTGTGACGGAGTATAAGATAAGATTTTTAGAGCTAGCCCGTCATGCTGTTTTGTTAGTTCCTACAAACAGGGAGAGGATCAGGAGGTTTATGGATGGCCTCGCATATCATCTACGAATTCTTATGACAAGAGAGAGGGTGTCTGGTGATTCTTTTGAGGAGGTGGTTGACATCGCCCAAGAGATTGAGTTAGTTCGTCGCCAGGAGCGAGTTGAGAGGGAGGCCAAGAGGCCTCGAGGATCTGGTAGTTTTGGTGGTGTTCCTTTTGGAGGTCAGTTTCAGCACGGCACATGCCATCCATTCAGGCATGCTCAGTCAGTTCGCCCTGTTCACCGTGGTGCATTATCGGGACATGGTTCTCATAGTTCCCATCAGGTCCATTCATCTCTCAGTGCCCTTCTAGCTCATAGTTTGACTCATGCACCATCATCTTAAGGTTCATCTATGTCTGGTTCTTCGAGTGGGTTTCTTTGTGCTCGGGGCTCCTTTCAGTCCCAATTTCTAGTGGCCGGTAGAGGTTGCTTTGAGTGTGGGGATTTGGGTCATATGAAGAGGTTCTATCCCTGCCTTATGGGAGGTTCATCTCAGCAGAGGAGTCAACCCTCGACTTCAGCTCTAGTTACTTCAACACCTGCTAGGCTCTCCAGGGGTGGATGATAGTCAGCTAGGGGTCGCCCTAGAGAGAGAGATCGATTCAGTGGTGGTCAGGTTTGTTTTTATGCACTCCCAGCCAGACAAGATGCTATGGCTTCAATTGCCATGATTACAGGTATTGTTTCAGTCTTTCACCGAGATGCCTTGGTTATTTGATCCCGTTTACACATATTCATACGTTTCATCATATTTTGTTCATTTTATGGATATGCCCCGCGAGTCTTTAGTTACATATGTTCATCTATCTACTCTTGTGGGCGATACCATATGTATCGGTCATGTGTGGTGTTTATTGGCGTTCTAGAGACCCGAGCGGATTTTTTATTGCTCAGTATGGTTGACTTCGATGTGATATAGGGCATATATTGGTTATCTCCATGCCATGATGTTCTAGATTGTCTCGCTGAGACCGTGAGCTTAGCGATGTTGGGATTTTCGAGGGTTGAGTGGAGTGGTTCTATAGATTATGTGCCCAGTAGGGTAGTTTCATACCTAAAGGCTCAGCATATGGTTGAGAAGAGTTGCCTATCTTATTTGGATTTTGTGAGGGATGTTAGTGCAGAGACTCCCACTATAGATTCTGTTCCAGTGGTCTGTGATTTTTCCGATGTGTTTCCTGTAGACCTGCTGGGCATGCCGTCGGACAGGGATATTATCTTTGGTATTGATTTGGTGTTAGGCACTCAGCCCATTTCTATTCTACCGTATCATATGGCACCAACAAATTTGAAGGAATTGAAAGAACAACTTCATGAACTCCTAAATAAGGCGTTTATTCGGCCTAGTGTGTCACCTTGGGGTGTACCAGTTCTACTTGTGAAGAAGAAGGATGGTTCCATGAGAATGTGCATTGATTACAGACAGTTGAACAAGTTCACAGTCAACAACAAGTATCCTTTGCCTCGTATTGATGATTTATTCAATAAGATTCAAGGAGCGAGGGTGTTCTCTAGGATAGATTTGAGGTCCGGGTATCATCAGTTGACGATTCGGGATTCGTATATTTCTAAGACAGCATTCAGGACCCGTTATGGCCATTATGAGTTCCTGGTGATATCTTTTGGCTGACCAATTCCCCGACAGTGTTCATGCATTTGAAGAATAGTGTATTCCAGCCATATTTAGACTCCTTCATTATTTTGTTCATTAATGACATCCTAGTGTACTCTCGTAGTCAGGAGGAGCATGCTCAACTATTAAGGATTGTATTACAGATATTAAGGGAGGAGAAGCTTTATGCAAAGTTTGCCAAGTGTGATTTTTGGCTTGAATCGATAGCATTCTTGGGGTACGTGGTGTCGAACATGGGTTATCAGGTGGATCCAAAGAAGATAGAGGCGGTGTAGAGTTGGCCTAGACCGTCCTCAGCTATGGAGATTAGGAGCTTCCTTGGTTTGGCGGGTTATTACCGTCGCTTTGTAGAGGAATTTTCATCTACTGCTTTGTCAGTGACCAATTGACCCAAAAGGGTGCTCCATTCAGGTGGTCGGACGAGTGTGAGGATAGCTTTCATAAGCTCAAGACTTATTTGACCACAACTCCAGTGTTGGTTTTGCCATCAACTCAGGTTCTTATATCATGTATTGTGATGCCTCGAGGATAGGCATTGGTTGTGTTTTGATGCAGGAGGTAGGGTAATTGCTTACGCCTCCCGACAGGTGAAGCCCCATGAGAAAAATTATCCAGTGCATGATTTTGAGTTAGCAGCCATAGTTCACGCCATGAAGATTTGGCGTCATTACTTGTATGGGGTTCATTATGATATTTTCACTGATCACCGGAGTCTGCAGCATCTGTTCAAGCAGAAGGATCTTTATTTGCATCAACGGAGGTGGTTAGAGCTTTTCAAGGACTATGATATCACTATTCTATACAATTCGGGGAAGGCCAATTTTGTGGCCAATGCGTTGAGTCGCCGGGCAGAGAATTTAGCATATCTTCTAGTAGCATAGAGATCTTTAGCATTGGATGTTCAGGACTTAGCAGGCCATATTGTGAGATTAGATATTTCGGAGCCTAGCCAGGTGTTGTCTTGCGTAGTCTCCAGGTTATCTCTTTTAACAGTATCAGGGAGCGCTAGTATGATGACCCACACTTTCTCGTTCTTTAGGACAGGGTCTGGAGAGGTGATGCTAGGGATGCGACTATTGGTGATGATGTTGTGATGAGGATATAGGGTCGGATATGTATGCCTAATGTAGATGGGCTTCGGGAGTTGATTCTTGAGAAGGCCCACAACTCGCGGTATTCCATTCATCCGGGTGCCGCGAAGATGTACCAGGATCTGAGACAGCACTATTGGTGGAGGTGGATGAAGAAGGATATAATCGAATTTGTAGCTCGGTGTCTCAACTGTCAACAGGTTAAGTATGAGCATCAGAGACCCGGTGGCTTGCTTCAGAGATTAGATATTCCGGAGTGGAAGTGGGAGCATATCAACATGGACTTTGTAGTTGGACTCCCACAAACTTCGAGAAAGTTCGATGCTTTTTTGGTTTATTGTGGATCGGCTGACCAAGTCTCTGCGCTTCGTTCCTATTGGTACTACTTACACTTTGGAGCGGTTAGCTGATATTTCTGTTCGAGTGATTGTTTGTCTGCATGGTGTCCCATTTCCCATCATTTCTGATAGAGGTACTCAATTCACATCGTAGTTCTGGAGGGCCGTGCAACAGGAGTTGGGAACTCGGGTTGAGTTAAGCACAACTTTTCACCCTCAAACAGAAAGGCAGTCTGTTGCAACCAAACACACTCACGCAAGTATACGTGGCCATCAAGTAATAAAGTAGTGAGTAGAGTATCGTTCCCAAGAATACTTATGATTAACTTTTGACTGATTCAACTCAATTAACTTATCGATTCAAGAGATTTATCACAAAAGATATAATTAACTAAGTTACTACCTAAAATACCAATTAATGAATTAACTAGGAAATCAACCAACACAAATAATAATTTCGACTAACAATCAATAGGAGAAGATATTCCAGGGTCACGGGCTAGCTAACAATCATGTTATATTCTTGGCTTAAAATAACTAATTGATTTATCTGGATTGTTGATTGACAGGGTTGATATTACTCATAAGAATCTGTCGAGTTCTTACTAGCCTATTCAAGTTAACTTAACGCCTATATGTCTATGGAATTAAGACTAACAAGAATGCATTTACAATTCCTGTATTTCAACCAAGCAAGGCAAATAGGTATATGTCTATCCTAATTGCGAATCCGTTCCCCGATGCCCGGGTTCAAGAACTTGCTCTATTTAATTATTTATGCAATCTAAAATTCCCACTTTCGAGTTCAACTCTAGATTCGTAGATAGTATTTCACTGCTAGCTACTCAGTAAAATAATTAAAAGTAGAATTAAATAAACAACCCAATATGATAAAATCACTTTCATCAAATTAAACATCAAACATCAACATTCATGTATCACCGATGACCCTAGAACAATAAGGTTCTTAGCCACTCATGTTCATACAATAATCAAATAATTCCCAAGAATGCATAAAAATCAATAAAAGAAGGAAAAATAAGAACTCAAGACGAATGTCGTGGTTTCCAAGCTTTGTTGTGGCTGTTTCCTCTTCCCCACTATGTTAGATGACCTAAAAGAGGTGTTTTTGGCTTATATATTGCGTACAAAAGTGGTGGGCCAAAGTTCTCCTATTCCTAATCCAACTCAGCTTCAGGGATTGATGCTGGGGTGGATGTCCTCCACTTCTCAGCTCCGGATGCTATGGTGGATGCTTCGCATCCACCCTTCGTTCCTCCATCTCAGTTGTGCCCAGGTGCGGATGCTAAGGCGGATGCTATGGTCCGACTTCATCGCTAAGGGTGCACCAAGTAACCTTCTTTCCAACGTTGGATGCGACGCATCCACCCTCTTTTCCTCTAGTTGGAGCATCTTTTCTTCATATATTTGATCTCCAAACACCCTAAATCATCACACACAACTCAATTAGTCATAAAATCAATAATTAAACCATGTTTGGCATTTTTCACACCAAATAGTAACAAAAAACGGTTAAAACATGGGCAAAGTAGCATCAAAACATATAGAAATGTGCCCAACATCACAGTCCGAGCGCTCTATTCATAATTTGGAGGACATGTTATGCGCTTGTGTCATTGACTTTGGGGGTTCATGGGTCCAATTTCTGCCACTCGTGGAGTTTGCATATAACAATAGTTATTAGTCGAGTATTCACATGGCAACGTATGAGGCTTTATATGGGAAGAGGAGTAGATATCCGGTTGGATGGTTTAAGCTGAGTGAGGCTAGAATTTTGGATATAAACTTCGTGCAGGATGCTTTAGATAAAGTGAAATTGATTAAGGAGCGGCTACGCACGGCACAGTCTATGCAGAAGAGCTATGTGGACATGACGGTCCGTGATATGTATTTTGTGGATGAGGAGAAGGTTTTGCTGAAGGTATCACCCATGAAGGGTGTTATGAGGTTTGGGAATAGAGGAAAGTTGAGCCCCCGGTTCATTATGCCTTTTGAGGTGCTTCGGAGGATAGGAGAGGTCGCTTATAAGCTTGCCTTACCACCCAGCTTGTCGAGTGTGCATCCAGCGTTTCATGTTTCCATGATCCGAAAGTATTTTCGAGATTCATCCCATGTTTTGGACTTTAGCACGGTTCAGATGGAGGGTGATATGATTTATGATGTGGAGCCGGTGGCTATTTTGGGTCGGCAGGTTCGAAGGTTCAGATCAAAGGACATAGCTTCGGTAAAGGTGCAATGGAGAGGCCAGCCTGTGGAGGAGGCCACCTGGGAGACGGAGCGGGAGATGCGGAGCAGATATCCACGCCTATGTGAGACTCTAGGTATGTTTCTAGACTCGTTCGAGGACGAAAATTTGTTTAAGAGGGGGAGGATATAATGACCCGGTCGGTCATTCCGAGAGTTATAGTTCGTTTCCCCCGTTTCTGCTTCTTTATGTGTTGTTTAGCCATATTATATGGTATCGGGTTGGTTGGTTCGGGTCCAGAGTGGTTTTTGAATGGAATGAGACACTTAGTCTCTTATTTAGAAAGTTAAGTTGGAAAAGTCAATCGGAAGTTGACTTATGAGTAAACGATATCGGATTGGGGTTTTAATGGTTCAGATAGCTACGTTAGGGGGATTTTGGACTTAGGAGCGTGTTCATAATGTAATTTGGATGTCCATGGTAGAATTAGGCTTGAATTGGAAAAAATTGGCGATTTTGACAGTGGAAGAATTAGATATCGGGGTCGGAATGGACTTCTAGAAGTTGAAGTAGGTTCATAGAGTCATTTTTGGCGTGTGTGCAAAATTTGGGGTTATTCGATCATGATTTGGTTGGTTTCGGCATCAGTTATGGAATTTGGGAGTTTATGAGTTCTTACGCTTAAAATCCGAGGTAATTTGGTGTTTTGGTGTTATTTTGAGTGATTAGTAGGTTCGACATGTTATGGGATATGTTGGTGTCTTTGGTTGAGGTTCCGGAGGTCTCAAGTGTGTTTCGGGGTGATTTTGGGACAAGTCTGGGCAATTCCAGAACTCAGATATTTCTTCTGGTGTTTTGCAGTCACGGACCTCAATAGAATTTCGCATACTGCGGTAGGATTTCTTGGTCAGCGGCAGGATTTCACGGTCTGCGGTGGGGGCAGGCGCATACCGCATAAGATTGTTCGCGACCGCAGGAGATCGGGATTTTCGCGGCTGCGGTAGGAACTTCGCGGACCGCAGTGCGGGGTGCAAAGTGGAAGTTCGCGGACCGCGTATTGAAGATCAGAGAGGTGTACTATAAATACGGGAATTAGGGCTTTATTTAACATTTTGGACCTGGGGAGCTCGGTTTGTGGCAATTTTTCGAAGGATTTTCACGGAATTCATCAGGGTAAGTGATTCTAACTCGGATTTGGTTAATATACATGAATATATCACTGATTTCATCATTTGATTAGTACTTAGAGGTGGAAATTTGGGGAAAAATATTGTAGAAAATTCATATAATGGGTTTTCGGAATTTGAATGTCGATTCAAAGTCGAATTTTGATAAATATAGTATGGTTGGACTCGTGAGTGAATGGGTTTCCTAGTTTTGTAAATTTTATCGGATTTCGAGACGTGGGTGCGAGGGCCGACTTTGATAGAATTCGAGATTTTTGGTCTAATTTGATAATTTTCATGTGGGATTCTTTCCTTTAGAATATACTCATGATAATGTACTGAATTTGGATAGATTCAGAGCGTTTGGAGGCCGAGTTGAGCGGCAAAGGCGTCGTAGAGTAGGATTTTGGCTTGATGAGGTAAGTAACGCTACCAAACTTGGTTATGAGGGTTCGAAACCCCGAGATATGTGTTATGTGACTAGTATTTAGGTGACACGCATGCCAAGTGGGGGGCGTGCGGTCGTGCAATATGAGAATTGTAGCATGATTCATTCCACGGCACCACTTAGTGATTCTTTCTTGCTGATATACGTGTTCTATCATGTGATTAAGTATATGTGTTGTAACTCATGCTAGATTTCCTGTTAGGGCTTCACGTCGATACTATTGAGACCCGAGTGGTCGTTTCTTGCTGCCATCTCCTTTGTGTCATTGATATTATGTACTCAGTATTATTCATGCATATCATATCATGTCTGAGTCTCAGTTGTTATTAATTGGCACATCATATCATTGTTTCGGGCTAGTTTCATAGCATTATGAGCCCGCGTGTGTGAGACTGGAGAATGACGATTGAGTGAGGCCGAGAGCGTGATTAAGAGGGATAATTATGGGATCGGGCTGCACGCCACAACGATTATTTTGATGATTGTGATAGCGCTTGGGCTGTAGGAGCCCGTCTGGAGTCTGTATCACACCCCCAGTGCGCGCAGATGATATTATTGAGGGATGCATTTCCCTGGAGATGGATTTGTCTGATGTATTATTGAGGGATGGATTTCCCTGGACATGGATTTGTCCGAAGTATTATTGAGGGATGGATTTTTCTGGACATGGATTTATCCGTAGTATTGATACCTGGAGATGGATTTCTCCACAAGGTTGGATTACCCGTTTTCCTCGGTATCGAGTGACTATATAGTCAGCATCGAGCATGCTCCGGGATGGATTTCCCTAGGTCAGACGGCCATATGCGGTACCGAGTGGTTGAGAACTTGAGAGTGGGAGTACATGGTATATTTGAATGCATTCTATGCAATTGCACTTAGAGATATGCTGAGCTTATCACTTTACATTGTTCAGATTTGCATCTACCTTGCTTCTTGAGTTGAACACTTGAATGGAAAGCATGTCTACTTTACTGTACAGTTTCGATTTCGTTATCTGTTGCGGTTTAGTCCGTCACAACCTATCAGTCCATAGTTTGGACTTGTTACTTACTGAGTTGATGTACTCACGTTACCCCCTGCACCTTGTGTGCAGATTCAGGTATCTCAGGCCACAGTAGTGGCTGTTGACTTTTCCAGTCTTGGACTTCATTGGAGAGAGCGAGGTAGTTGTCTGGCAATCGCATTCCCGCCTTTCTCCTTCCTTATCTTCCTTTTGGATTATTTTGACTATTCTCAGACTATGATGTCTTATTATATTACAGAACAAATGTAGTATTGGCTCAAGACTTAGTGACACTCGATGTTGGGGTTTATTTTCCGCATTTTTGGTTATAGTTTGTTTCTTTTCCGCATATTTCAGTTTGAAAAAGGCTATTATCTAAATATTTTATGAAATATCGAGTTGTTTGAGAATGCGTCGTCTTTACTAGTTCCACGATAGGCGCCATCACGACCGGGTTGGTTTTGGGTCGTGACACAAAAATTAGGGTCAAATACAACCAATTGGGAGCTCCTTCTCGGATCGTTTATCCTATCCGTTGACAGAGTTAAAAAGGATATTGACCGGGAATCACGGTCAAAAAAGGATCTTTAACAACCATACAATGGAGATAGGAGAAACAACGGGCCTGGACACAACCCCGTTCGAGGTGATAGGAGAAATGATTGAGGTTAGAGCTCTCGAGGGCTCATGAGCAAGAGTGGTTTCGATAGGAATGTTCGGCCCAAAGAGGCACCACGACTGTTAGAATATAACTTCAACGTTGATGCATCAGTTATCGTATTAGTCATAGGGCGCATCAAAGACACTAGGTGGCCGCAACTTCTATAGACCGATCCAACCCAGAGAAATCCTAATTAAATGTGCAAGTATCATGACATCCATGGCCATAGAACATAAGATTGCAAACATCTAAGGGAGGAAGTAGCCCAGTTGTTCTATGAGGGGCATCTTCAAGAGTTGTTTAGTGATCAGGTTAAGAACCACATCAGAAATAGAGATTCAAACAGACAAAAGGAGAAAAAGGAGCCACAACACGTGATCCACAAGATTATTGGAGGGGTCGATATTTCTCAAAGACCTGTATTTAAGAGCACCAAGGTGTCGATCACAAAGAAAAATAGAACACGGGATTATATACCAGAAGGGACCTTGGCTTTCAATGAATAAGATACAAAAGGGATGTTACAACCCTATAACAACGGATTGGTAATATATGTTCTTATGAATAAGACTCAAGTTAAAGGTGTTTTGATTGATCCAGATAGCTCAGCGAACATCATTTGATCTAGGGCCGTAGAACAGCTCGGCCTACAGGATCAAGTTGTGCCCGCGACATGAGTACTTAACAGCTTCAACATGGGATGCAAAACCACCAAAGGCGAAATAACTTCACCAGTAAATGTGGTTGGGACCATCTAAGAAACTAGGTTCTATGTAATCGAGGGTCACATGAGGTATAATGCCTTGTTTGGAAGGCCATGGATCCATAACCTGAGGGCAATACCCTTGACCCTTCACCAGGTTCTGAAGTTCCAGACACCATAGGGAGTCAAAACGGTCTACAGGGAGAAACCCGCCGCCAAGGAAATGTTTGTAGTCGACAAAGTGATACCAATATCGGCATCTCATCAAAAGGATCGAATTCAAAGAGAAAACAAGAGGCCAAATAACAACCACAGACACAGGCCTCGACCCAATCAGAGAAACAGGGGATTGAAGAGGATGATGACTACAGACTCCCTCGGTCTTTCATAGTCCCCGATGATTCTGACGCCACCAAGTTGATGGTCGAAGAGCTTGAACAGGTCACACTAACGGAACATCAGCCTAAACGAAAGGTATACCTGGGCACGGGGCTAGCCCCTGAGCTCAGGGAAAAACTTATTCAATTCCTTAAAGCAACATGAATTTCTTTGCTTGGTCCCATCTCGATATGACAGGGATCCCACCGGAAATCACCAGTCTCAAACTAAGCCTGGATCCAAAATTCCATCCTGTGAAGCAAAAAAGAAGACCCCAGTCCGAAGTCAAGCATGCCTTCTATCAAGGAAGAGGTAACCAAACTTCTTAAAATAGGATCCATTCAGCAAGTAAAGTATCCCTAATGGTTAGCAAATATAGTGGTAGTCCCTAAGAAAGGAAATAAACTTAGAATGTGGGTAGATTACAAAGGCCTGAATAAAGCGTGTTCCAAGGATTCTATTCATTTGCCTAATATCGATCGTATGATCGATGCCAATGTCGGCCACAAGATTTTTCATTTTCTCGATGCCTGTTCCGGGTACAACCAAATACAAATAAACCCGGAATATCAGGAAAAGACATCGTTTATCACTATGTACGGAACCTACTGTTATAATGTAATTCCATTCGAACTAAAAAATGCTGGTGAAACTTATCAACGCCTAGTAAATCGGATGTTCTAAGAACAAATAGGAAAATCAATGGAGGTTTATATTCATGAAACGTTAGGTAAGTCCTTGAGAGTAGAGGTTCATTTGAAGCATTTGAAGGAAACTTTCGGTATACTGAAAAGGTACAACATGAAGCTCAACCCAGAAAAATGTGCATTCGGGGTCGGCTCAGGAATGTTTCTCGGCTTCATGGTATCCAATAGAGGAATCGAGATCAACATTGATAAAATCAAAGATATCGAGGACATCACAGTAGTAGAAAAAGTAAAGGTCGTGAGAGGCTTACGGGGCGCATAGCCGCCCTAGGGCGATTCATCTCGAGATCCTCAGATAAGAGTCACCAGTTCTTCTCGTTACTGAAAAATAAGAATAACTTCACGTGGACTCCGGAATGCCAACATGCATGGGAGGAGATAAAACAGTACTTATCGAGCCCACCGCTGCTCCACACTCCAAAAGAGGACGAGAATATTTACCTGTATTTAGCAGTATCGGAGATAACGGTAAGTGGATTATTGGTTCGAGAAGAGCAAGGTACATAATTCCCTATTTATTATGTTAGTAGAACCTTAGGCGAGGCCGAAACCAGGTATCCCAATCTAGAAAAGTTGGCGCTCTCTTTGATAAGCGCCTCTAGGAAACTAAAACCATACTTTCAGTGTCATCCCACATGTGTTGTAACAACTTATCCGCTTCGAAATATTTTGCATAAGCCCGAACTTTCGGGTCAGTTTTCCAAATGGGCCGTGGAATCAGTGGGTACGATATTGAATATCTACCCCGAACGACTTTCAAGTCTCAAAGCTTAGAAAACTTTGTGGCTGACTTCACACCGACCCTCGTACCCGAGGTTGAAAATGAATTGTTAGTAAAATCGGGTACATCCTTGGGAATCTAGACCCTCTTTACGGATGGTGCTTCAAACGCAAAAGGGTTCGGACTAGGCATCGTGCAGAAACCACCCACAGGTAACGTAGTTAGACTATCTATCAGAACTATAAAATTGACTAACAATGAGGTCGAATATGAGGCCATGATTGTAGGTCTCGAATTAACCAAAAGCTTGGGAGCGGAGGTGATCGAGGACAAATGTGACTCCATCCCCGTGGTGAACCAGGTTAACAGAACCTTTGAAGTTTAAGAAGACCGAACGCAGAGATACTTTGATAATCTACATGTAACTCTACACCGATTCAAGAAATGGACCTTACAACATGTACCTCAAGATCAGAATAGTGAGGTCGATGACCTCGCAAACGTTGGGTCATCGGTCGAAGACAACAAACTCAATTTGGGAGCTGTCGTACAACTCATGAGGTCAGTGGTCAAACAAGGGCATGCCGAGATAAACTCCACAAGTTTGAACTGGGATTGGAAAAACAAATAGGTAGAGTATTTAATGAACGTGAAACTCCCATCAGATCCAAAGCAGTCGAGAGCTCTATGCATAAAGTCAGCACAATTCACCATGTTCGAAGATGGAATGTTGTTCAGAACGACGTTTAATGGTTCATTAGCAGTTTGTCAGGAACAAAGAGATACTACATATGTTCTAAGGGAGGTCCACAAGGGCACTTGCAAAAATCATTCTGGTGCCGAATCATTGGTCCACAAAGTGATCAGAGACGGATACTACTGGATCGACATGGAGAAAAATGTAAAGCAGTTCATTTGAAAATGCGACAAATGCAAAGGCATGAACCAATGATTCATCAACCTAGGGAACTACTCCACTCGGTCTTGTTCCTATGGTCGTTCATTAAATGGGGAATGGACATCGTCGGCCTGTTCCATCAGCCCTAGGTAAAGCTCAATTTATTTTATTTATGACTGATTATTTCTCTAAGTGGGTTGAAGCACAGGCTTTCAAGAAAGTCAAAGAGAAGTAAGTCATATACTTTATTTGGAATCACATCATATGTTGATTCAGCATGCCCTCCAAAATTGGGTGTGATAATGGGAAGCAGTTCATCGGTAGCAAGGTGACTAAATTTCTCGAGGATTACAAGATCAAAGAATACTTTAACACTCTATCATCCCGAGGGAATGGACAAGCCGAATCGACCAACAAAACCATCATCCAAAATCTTAAGAAGAGACTAACCGACGCTAAAGGAAAATTGAAGGAAATGTTACCCGAGGTTCTCTAGGCATACCGCACAACATCGAAGTCTAGTACAGGAGCTACTCCGTTCCATTTGTTTATGGCCCCAAATCTCTAATATAGGTCGAGGTCAGAGAACCTATAATCAGGTTCTGATATGCAACATAAGAATCAAATAACGAGGCCATGAATATGGGCCTAGAATTTTTGGATGGAAAACGCTAAGCCGCCCTCGTCCGATTGACCTCCCAAAAAAAGAGGATGGAAAGATACTACAATCGAAGAGCCAATCTTCAACATTTTAACGTCGGGGATTTGGTGCTAAGGAAAGTCACCCTAAATACCCGAAATCCGAATGAAGAAAAATTGTTTCCAAACTGGGAAGGACCATACCAGATTCTCCAAGTCACAGAAAAGGATCCTACGAGATCGGAACGATAAATGGGGAACAACTACCTAGCAATTGAAACGTATCTCACCTAAAACGATATTACTGCTTAGGTACAACCCTTTTCTATTTATTTTTGTTTTAAACTAACACTTGCAGGTGGTGAACAAGAAACAACGATGCATTTATCGACGAAGTGTTGATAACCAATTATTACCATATATATTTCAAAAAATACATATATACCTTTAAAATAGTTCATGAGCATCAACCAATATTTTTTCATAATTTTCCGTAAATTTTAAAGGATTTTTAATCAATTTATTCCCGCATTTTATTAACTAAATAATTACTAATTGCATCACAAATAATTTTATAATAATTTATTACTTAATTTTATCATTTATATTTATATTAAGCTCTAATTATTTTATGCCTAATTATATTTGTACCTTTAGGGTATAATTGCAATAATTTTGCAATAATTCTACGTATATGCATAATTACTTCATTTACACCGAAAATGAATTTTTATATTTTTATAATATTATGTAATTATTTTAAATTATTTTCATATACAAATAACATTTTTTAATCATTTATTAATTATTTTATTAATTTAAGTGGGTATTTAAAACATAGCCCCTTTTAATGAATTTTTTCGGACCTACCCAGCTCAATACCATTACCCTAACCCAATTACCCCAGACCCATACTCGTCCAGATTATAACCCACCCACCTAAAATTCTAATCCTGGCCGTTGATCTCAGAAGATCAACGACCGCCAATCAATCACCCTTTTTAGTAGTACCAATCCCTAAACCCTAATTCATTTTTCCCCACCCACCATCTTCTGATTCTCTCCTCTCCTCACCTCTTTCCCTCTCAAACCCTAACCCGCCGTCACATTTCCCCTTTGATTCATGGGATCCTCTCTCGATTCCCTGCCTTATTTGGATTTACTTCTTTACTTGCTACTCAGTTTTTATATTACTTGAGTCATCTGCCTCAAATTGCAAGTGTATCTCAGAGATACTCGAACCATATCTGGTTCAAAGTCACTCATATCTTGGCTATTTCTGTCTACGTTCATCCCAATACCTATGAGTACGAATATTTTCGTATCTCTGTTTTTGGTTCATTCTGGTTCACTTTAGTGTTATTATTTACCGGATCTGGCTATTTTTGGTTGAATCTGTTACTTACCCTAAACTTAGTGTTAAGATCCTTCCAAATATGAAATGATTTTTATGCTTGCTTTGGTATTTCTCCTTTAAAATTTCAGTACCTCTATCCTTATATATCATAGTCTTTTTCTATTATTATTTCTGACTGATCTTGTATACCCTAGAATTAGGGTTTTGATTTTAACAGATTTTCCCAAAAATGGTTCAAGCTTTAATGGTTTTCCTTTCTTGACCGATTTTACTTACTTAGTTCCAAGGATATGTCTTTGTATTCTGCTTATTTTCTTAGGGTTCCGATTATTTAATGTTTCTTTTACTGTTTCTTCCTATTTGTCTTGGCATTAGTTACTAATTTTTTACCTACCCCGAAATTTGGGTTGCGAAACCGGTCTTTCCTTTTGTATAGTACTGGTATTCCCTTATGTGTTTCATTTACCCGTTAGCCTTATTTCTTACCTTATTTGATCTGGTACTTAATTACTGGTTGATTCCCTAAATTAAGTATTAATAGCCTAATTTTATGCTAATGTGTTCTGTTAATTGATTGAGCTCCGACTCAAATTGATTCCTTAATTAGTGCAAGAATGACTCATTACCTTGTCTGCTTGATTCAATACTATTTAAACTCCTCCCTCACCCCATTTAGGAAGACGTGAATCTTGCTATTCTCAAAAAAAACCTAAGTTCTCTTTGTTCTCTCTTATTCTGATTTATGTACTCGGTGGTTATTATTTGGCTGGCTGAAAGCCAAAGCCAAATTATTCTGGAATTTAGCTGCTATTGTACTTTTACTTTCTTTCTTCTCAACTAGTATGCCCTAACCTTTGTAATTCCATTCTCTATGCTTTGTTTGACTAGCCTGTTTCAATTCCCTAGCATGATTATGCCCTTTCTATGACAATTTGATGATACTATTAACCTAAGACTAAGTTATTTCAAATAATATGAATCCTCTCCTAAGATTAAGGTTTAGTTTTTTTTCTTGCAAGGTACTATAAACATGTGATCACTTGTCTAATTCTTAACTCATATGTCTTGTCTGTTTAATACAAATGTTTTTGCGTAATTGTTCTATGTTTTAGCCATGGCTGATTTAAATCTAGCATGAATACTTAGCTTAATCAGATGATAACTTGATTGAACTATGTGTTGAACATGAACCTTGTTTGTTTCTTGGTGCAGTTTTGTCTGCAACTCTGTATTCTGAACTTTCTTTCTTCTGAAATTGAACTATTTTAAAATCTTCCCCTTTTCCTTTGTATACCGGTTTTAAAACCCCTACTCTTAGTCATTTAGGTTCTCAACCACCTCCAGTGTGAGCATTGCCTAGGGTCCTTGATACTCCTTTGAACTCTGACATATTGAGGCGGGTTTTCCAATCTTTTATGAGTTACCTTCTGAATGTGGTTCTGGTGTGAGCATTGCCCGGGATCCCTGAGGCCCTTGGGAACATTGACTCACTGGAAGCCTGACTTTTAATGTGCCATGGATGGATCATTACTATACTCCAAAGCTAATCTATTGGAAGGCCTGGTTCCCAGGTTGATATTGGTCCTATGAAGGCTTCCTATAGTGTAATGGATACTATATGAAATTTATCCATGCTGGGTTGTAATAATTTCTGTAATAGCAGATTTGGGGTTGATTAGTGAAAGTTGGGGGGTTTCTTTCTATTTTTGTTAAACTTGGGTAGAAATCCTGTGTATAGGTTTAATTATGTTGACCAAGTAATGTGATTTCTACTACTTGTTTAGAGATCCTGCTTATAGGAATTTCTTGATTGTTTAGTTCTGTACTTTTACACTCGCATATTAGAGATCCTTTTTATCGGCCTTTTCCTTAATTCTGCATTAGAAATCCTGTCCTAGGATCCACACATTTTTTAAACCCCAACGTGCATTAGTGACCATGTCTACATGATTTCTGTCTGTTTGAAATAATAACCTTTTCTGGCAATCTGCTTAAAATTCTGCCTACATACGATTAATAGATATCAGGCTTATAGGAAATAAAGATCAATTCAAACCTAGAAATCATGCATATAGGATTTCAACTAATATATATCATTCCTATAGGGTGAAGACAATTTCAAACTTAGAAATCATGTCTATAGGACTTTAAATCAAGTAAGTAATTAGAAATCATGACTATAGGAAGTAAAGATCAGTCTCAACTTAGAAATCATGCCTATAGGGGTTTAAATCAATTCTGCAATTAGCAAGCATGCCTATAAGACTAAGAAGGAATAAAAACCTGTCTTTATGAGTTAAAATCAGTAGTTCACTTAGAAACCATGCCCATTGGATTCCGCTTATCAGTTCTAAGTTCGATCAATTCTGGCTATCACTTAGGCGAATCTATAAAGGTTGCTACTGATTCTGGGCCTAAAAATTGTGAATATTTGCTGCCTGGAAGTGCCCAGATTCATGCTTAATAAAAAAAGTAGGCCAACAAATAGGTCTCAATGATCTCTTTAATAAAACTGTTTCTGCCATGCTCCAAAATCGAGGGACGCGACCGGCACTCAACCGGGTGACCCCAGTCAAGCAAACTTGCCTTGCCTTTCCTACCCAACGTGTTTCCCCGTGTTTATATCATCCATTATTTATGTGAAGCGGTGGGATAAGCTTAAAACTATGCGATTACCACAATAAATCAGATTTTTTTCTTTTCCTCCTTTTAACATTATTATACTAGATTTCCCAAAATATACATAATAGATACAGCATTTCCAATACGGACCACGATTACGAGCAAATACAAACACTACCAAAAAATATACATATACACCCACATAGTGTCTCCGGAGCCTCTAAGAGTACTAGGGGTTTATACAATACTTGTCGTCAACAAGGCCCCGGATATACCTTACCATACATAATATACTCAAAAGGAGATGTCATGAACTACACATGGCCCCGAGAGGAAGTGGGGCTCACCAGTACAGCTGAGAAAGGATGAGGAGAAGGCACCACTAATGGCGAGTTGAGCAACCTGCTATGGACCCACCTACATCCATATAAAAGGATGTAGCGCCCCCAACAAAAGGGACATTAGTATTGTGGAATAGTACTAGTATGTATGAACAAACTTTATCCCAAGTACAATCAAACAATACACAATTAAGTGACAGTAATACAACCAATCAATCAATACACGTGGAAAGAAAAAGCCAAAGTCAACAAGTTTCACAATCTCTCCTTTTTCCCTTTCAACATCACCATATTAAAGAGTTTTCCAGATTTTTCATTTCGATAGTGATAATGATCACATTCCATCCTTATTACCTCGGCCACCCTTATTACCTCGGCCACCTTATTGCATCACACCTTATTAAGCTTATTACTTTGTGTTGCGGCATGCAACCCGATCCCACCTGACAATCATATTTCACAACAGCAACCACCAACAATTACATCACAAGAATCATCCCTTCAAGGAATACAAGTTCATATCAACAATTTATGTATTTGGGCCCAAGGCACCATAACTCTCATCAAGTAGTAATTTCATGATAACGGGGTTGCCACAATCGCTCAATTCAGTTACATTGTTTTACAATACTCTTTTTCATTACTTTCCACGTATGGCTTTCAACTATTTTACAGATTCCCACATTTGAGCACATTATCAATCTTTCGTTCATTACACATCAAACACCTTTCACAACTTCATACATCACAGTAGCATGAGAATCAACCAGGAAAAATCAGAGAATAGAATCTCAAGCCTCAACACATATGAACAATCAATTCACGTATTTCCAAACAAGGTACATATACCAAACACTCGGACCCAACAAGAGGATTCTACGAATGTTAAAGTTAGCCATACATATCTGGGGTCGAAATCCCTTTCTAACTTTTACTCTCAAATCACCGGATCGACTAGCACCTTCAATCTAATTCACAATGCGGCCCATTTAAACTTAGAATTAGGAATCATGAACATGTCTTGAACTCATTGGAGCTTTCTATCAAACCCTAGGTGTTCCTTTAGATTATATAACCCCTTTTTAGTGAAAGGTTACTCCAACCTATTTTCCTTTACTAGATTATGGTAGATTGGGTACATGCATGCAGGGTTCTTAACCCGTCTTTATGAACTATCCTACCCATGCTTCATTTTAACAAAATCTGGAAATTTAGGGTTAATGGGGTGGAATCTTACCTCTTAGAGTGAAGAAATTTGTGTTCCACTTGATTAGTTCCAAGATTGAGTGATGAAGGAAGACCAATTTGATGAAGTTGGGACTTTCTCCCTCTAGAACCCACTCTTTCCTCTCTCTAGTGTCTCAGAAAATGGTTAAAAATGAAGGGGAGGGGTGTTTTTAATGAACTGGGTTAGGTGTTAAAATTAGAAAAATAGAAGCCTGACATAAGAAATGCGGTCAGGAATGCGATCGCATTCGTGACATGCGGTCCGCAGAATCGACCGCATAATGGCTCTCGAGTCGGGAAAAAATTCGAAACAGACTGCCCAGGTATGCGACCATTTTGCGGTCCGCATACACGTTATGCGATCGCTTAATCCATCGCATAACTTCCTTCCCAAAACCAACGGCAACAATGCGACATATATGCGGTCCGCAGAACTAAAATGCGATCGCACAATTTCCCCGTGTATGCGACCATTATGCGTTTCGCATACACGTTATGCGATCGCATAGTGCGTCGCATAACACCTACTTTCTGGAAAATTTTATTCTTTAAGTCTTCCGGTACTTTTTACTCAATTAAGGTCCGTCTCAAAAACTTTCACGATAAAAACAACTTAGGGACTCATTCGGGCATTATTTGAAAACGAGAAAATTTTACGGGTCTTTACATCCTCCCCCCTTAAAATCATTCGTCCTCGAATGAGGTTTTTGGAAATCATTTAGTTTTGAAAGCATGACATGCAACTTCCAGATTTTCACTAACTCCAATATTTCAGAAAAATTTTGCCAGAGTTCCCTTTGTAATTAGACTTACCTACCTGCCAGAGAGCCCCCAAAACATATTTCCAAGCACCATTACACAGTTTTAATCATCCAATAACTCACACACAACGTCGTTACCTCAACAATTCGCAATTATCCAATCATTTTGTCACTACACATAGTTATTTTTTCTCATACCACAAATTTGCACATGATTCCCATTTTTGTACATAACTTGGTCGTTTTAATGAGTCCCATATAACCCAATCACCTCAATATACTATATTCATTTCAATTAATCACTACCAACCTACACTACTATTAATCAATTGCCTAACACACACGTTCCACAAAACTTTCATTTACCTCAAGGGTTGCACACTACTCAAATAGAACTGTGGATTCAGTTTTAGCACACACTGGAAAATTACAACAATAAGGCAATTAGGGGAAGATGGGGTGCTTTTGCACAAAATCAAACATAAAATATAATTTTCTTAGAGATGACAGTTCTGACGATCACTACTAGACTTATTCAAAC